>JASDQU010713814.1:27229-38080 GCA_032191745.1 Picea mariana | reverse complement strand
GAATAGTTTATTTACCAGGGACTTAGACTGATACAACTTCCCCAACTTTTCCCATAAATCTTTGGCTATAGCTTCCTCTGACACATTTAGTAATACTAAATCGGAGAGACACAGTCGAATTGTTCTCTTTGCCTTCCGATCCATCTTTTTCCAATCATCTATAGAAGTTCCTGTAGGTGATGTACCTGGATCTACCGCGATCCACTGATCTCTGTCCACCAAAAGATCTTCCATCTTGAGCTTCCACAGATCAAATATTTTCCCATTAAACTTCTCGATCTCCATCTTCGAATTGCTTGCCATTTCTTTTCACCTGAAAAACAATACCACAGATCTCCCACTGTAACAAGGATTATCACAGTCCTGAGCCAAACCCTTGACGACAAAGGCGTCCCCCTGAAGCCAATAAAGCTCTGATACCAAATGTAAATTCTAACCTTGTACAATATTTACTGCAAACTGATATTCAGAAAAGAACAGAAAAGATACAATGGCAAACACAAACATTACACAAAGATTTTTCACCTGGAAACCCAAACCGGGAAAACCAACATATATTATATTCATACATTGTGTTACATTGTTTACAATACAATATACATATAGGAGCCAGCAGCATCCAAAGCCCTAACCTAATGACCTGGATTAGTCCAAAACCCTAATTCCTTAACCGGAAATAGAAAACCATCGGCAAAAACCATGTGCCGAAAAACCACCTAATATCATGTGGTCCCGGAAATATGTCGGCCCGGAAAAAAAAATTTTGGGGGCGCTGCCCTTGAATCCCCGCGCAGGGGGCTCCGCCCCCCTGTACCCCCCTACGCGCCCGACGCAAATGCTCAGACACTCCGTCTCGTGCAAAGAATATAACACATACCCAACACCAATCACACACACTTTTGATGAAAAACATAAACTTGTCTCTGGTCCTAAACAAGACTTCTCAAAACCATCGACCATTACTAACATGTCGATCCTCCTATTTATAACATATCGTTAACTAAAAATAACTATAAAAAGTGCAAGCTAAGTAAAAAAAAACATCGCCACATGGCGCTTAAGTCACTTAGTCTTATAAGATTCATCAAATGGTTTCACTTGAGTGGATTACTCTTCTCGTACTCTGACCATTAAACGAAGAGATCCTTGCACGTGTTGGCATACGAGAATCTGTGTTGCTCCATTGGGGCCGAAAGGATCTCCTTTATCTCTAGTGCCCGCCCTGATACTTGACTATTATAGCACTTAACTGTAGCAACACAGTTCGAGCCTTGATCGGGTGTTCCATGAACTGTTGCACTTGACCTGGCACCATGTTTGCCACCTTTGTTATCTCCACATCCCACGATGAGTCTTGCTCGACATGTAATTTGACTATGTCATGCAAGTCGACAAAGCCATCAAGTGTGATGAATTCTGGGAGGATGATGTCTCTCATTGCCTAGTTGATATTGATCCATATATTTTCGCACTCGACCTATTGCTCTTGGATTTCCTGATGAGGTTCTTAGGCCATTTTCACCTAGTATTCAGTCGACTTCTTTATGTGAATGATATTGCTATCCCTTAGTACCCGAATGTCATGCTCTTTGGCATCTCGGCCTTGATGGACGACGCTGATGTAATTGATCCTTTCCATTGTTTGGTGTTCTTTATCATACCATATTTCCATATCTTTTCATGTCGCAAGCTCCATGAGGGTGTCTTCTTGGAAATCGACTATTCCTGTAGTGAAAAGGTGACGCTCATTTGTAAATTTTCTGTAGGCATCTTGGAATTTTCTTTTGAAGAACATTGTGTCCTGTGTGGAGTCCTGATAATATTTCACCAAATGGCGTAGATGTTCCAACTCCTTTAGCGCAGTGACCAACTCCTCTTCATCCCTTTTCTCTCTATCTAGGGTGGCATCTGTGATTTCCATCTCTGCGCCGATAAGCTCAAATGTCTTGGCATGATCCATGTTAATCAATTTTTCCTATGTGGTGATGAGGATGGAGTGATCTAGAGTAAGCCTCCTCTGATTGGTGGTTCTCTTCACAATGGCTTTCCTCTTCTGATCATAGGATATGGACTGTATATCAGCAACCTCATCCATGGGTTTGGGGATTTGTTGATCTCCCCGGGTAAGCATATTCCCTAGGCTCCCGATGGTGTATATATGTTCAAGACTTCATTCTTGAACCTCTTCCGTGTGTTCCGAAGGTCCGACCTTTGGTTGTTGATCATCGGAAGGTAAAGTGTCAACTAAAATTGAAGCATCAGGGGTAGGCTCAATATTTACTTGATAATCGGTTCTTGAGATGTCGATTTCCTGCTGTGGAAATTCTTCTTCTTATTTTACCAACCTATGATCTCATCCTTCAGGCTATCCACTTGGGTCTCTGGTACATCAGGTAGCTCAGTGTCTAAGACACTTTCGACCTCTTGGTAATTCTGTGAAAGGCCTTGAATTTGAGCATCGGGAGTTGGGGAAGATGCCTTCTCGGGTTCCTTTTCCTCTGTGATCTGCACCGAAGTCACCAAGGACACCTCTAAACTCTCTTCATCATCATAGATTGTTATTAATTCATGGAGGGGTTTGGCGCACTTGCTCTCCTTGTTGTTCTTTCTATCTCTGGCTAAGGTGCAATGTCCCCTGGTGGTCCAACCTGTGGCATTGTAACTTTAGGGTTATCTAACCCGACGATTTCTTCAATTTGTATTAGCTTTGGGCCACTTGGAACTACCCGGCTCTCAACTAGGTTATCGGCAGGGACCCTTGTCATTTCCACAAGGTTTGGTTCATTCCAAAGCTGATCAATTACTCATTGCACCTGTTCCATTAGGATCAATCCCCTTGTCTGTGCCTCTGGTGTCATAGTTAGTCCCCTATTCTGCACCTTTGTGGCCTCCGCCGATATGATTTATTCCCTGACTCTGAGGGATTCTTGAGCCGACTGCTCTATATTTGTCACTTGTTCATCCATACTCATGGCCTTGAACCTTGTCATTTTTGGGTCGGCCATCCTTTGCACCACCTCGTCCCAGTTCTAGGTGTTCTCTGTAAAGACTTCGTCTTCGAACTTGTCGTGAGCATACGACCAACATGACAACACCTGTGAAGCATGTTACGGGACTAGGCCCTTTGGATCATGCTTGCGTAATCTGCCCATCGGGAATCTGAATTCAAGTTGGCTCAACCCTTCTTGTTTGGCTTGAGTGGTGTCCTTTACAAAGTAGAACCCTACATGAAATCCATAGGGTATGAAATCATGTTTCTTGTCCTTGACCAGGGTGGCGTTGTAACCCTGTAAGATGGTTTGATAACATATTTCTCCTACTACAAGCTAGTCTGGGACATGAGTTGGTAGGAGATGTGGTGCTCCGGTGGCCCCAAACACCCTGATGTAGGTGGTGCACTCATCCAAATACCAATGGCCTACCTTGGATATCATTTTTTTGGATGCCATTGATAGCCTTGGGCATTCCTTCTTAAAAATAATAAAATAAATTCGGGCGATGAATTCATCGCAGATGAGGGAGTAGGATTTCTTATACATGTTTTCCCATAACACATTGAAGTAGACATGGATCAGGAGCTCTGCAACATGCTAGCTCAGATTCATGTTGGCAAAGACATTTTTGGCGCAAACGAAATCGAACAAGTATGAATCCATGTAAAACGTTGGTGCTTCCCCTTCCTTCGATGCCTGGGCCTGCTACACATAGATGCTTAGTTGCTTGGAGATTATTGCTCCCTAGTTGAAGACGCACTCAATGATCACAACTGTGTATGCCAAAGGAATCCATGCCTTTGAAAACCTGGAGAAATCTTTCTCTCCATACAATCGGTAGATGAGAGCCATCAAATAGATGTATGGCTCCCTTAAGTTGGTTGTCCCATACCAGCCAGTGCTCCAGTTGGTAAACTTATTTTCCTCCCTCTAACATGAGGCCATCACTCGGCTGGTGTCATGGTGTTCATAGAAATCACGACGAATTCTATGTTTAGCCGCTCCTCTGGGTCTCTGAGTTTGTAATACTTATGTACTTCTATCGGGAGGAAAACTCCAACACACCCGCCATTTTCATCATTGATTAAAAACTTATGCATATCTATGTGGTCAATGAGCCACTTCAGGACTTCTGTGCAGGGAAAAATGGGGGTTATTCTTGCCACCATATGTAGATAGGACCGTTGGATGTTCAGGAACACCTGGTTGCGAGCACCCTTACATTTAGATCATTGTGTGGGACACATTCTGGGTACTCTTCTCGGCTAATCCTGTTAAAGAAATCCCCCCAATGTGGGAGCGCCATCTTCGACCCTGTTCTTGCCTCTGTAGAATCAAAGGTCGAGGGTTGGACAAAAACCTTCTTTTTTGTTTTCTTGATGATAGCCTTTGGCCTAGGGGCGTAATCCAATTTCTTCATGGTCCTCGGAGAAGAACCTTCACCTGTCTCTAGTTCTTTAAGCTTTGGTTCTCTTGGTGAGCATCTGGTGATTGGATTTCTCGATGGCATCGTTCCTGCAAATTAAACAGAAATTTAGGGACTATATAAAAACCAAGAAAATCACATACAAAAATTACAGCCATCTAATTTACAGACTCAGATACATACCTCTGAAGCTTGTTAAAATATGGTTATTTTGAAAATCACGGGATTGATACAACCTTCGTGTTTCTCGTCTTGCTCCTTCGGATGCTCCGGAATTCTCTTACGCTTAGAATGATTTTGTTTACAATGGCTCAAGAGATTTTAAACAGGAAATATCTTACCGTGTCGCATCATCCATTGGTTATGAGTGATTTTTTAACAAATATGTCGCTAAATCTCTAGAACTTAAATCCATTGTGGGTTGATGGCGGAGGCACGGGTGGTGATGTGGTATATCGGTGATTTTAAATGGTTGTTTTGATTGGAGCATGAGGTAGAAACTAATGTGGGATCGGGTATTAATTAGCTCCTTAAATGCCCAAAATCTGATCGTATATAATGCTAAAACGTCCCATCGTGTTGCTCTCTGAGTGGGTGGATTGAGGATTGGGGGTGTGATATGAACATTTTCGTTAACAACCTCCTACAAAAAGTTTCGATGTCAATCGATCTTACCATACTTTGATGACACGACAATGATTCCTTGGAGGTGTGACTCGGACCTAGGGAACCAAGGATAACTCAGGATGCCACTAGACCATACGACCCTCTTACCAGGTAAAGACATGTGACGTGAAAACCAATGACTTAATTCGCTTGTATTAATCGGAGTCGGGATTTCCTTACGTTGTTTGTTCTAAAGAAAACCTTAGATTGTCGATGCCAAAAAGTGCCCAGGATCGACTATCGGTGATAAACTTATCAAAATGATTTCGAATCGGCTCCCTTGAAAAAGTCTCAATGTCGAAAATGCATCGAGAATCGACGATCGGGAATGAATTGCATCACGATTAGAATGTTTGTTATGATCCTTCTCAATTTTCCACGATTCCAATAAAGTGCGTCGGGCCTCAGGTATCAACGATGTCTTTTTGTTCTTCACTAAAGCCTGTCACCACACATCTTTTACCGATGCCAAAGGGGAATTGGCTATCGAAAATATCTTTATGTTCAAACCAAAACTTCCTTTAGTTGATGTTGATGGAGATCAGCGCTCGACGAATGAGGTTTTCTAAATGGTTCTTTTTCCTTTGTTGAATTCCTTTTGATGCCAACCCTGAGCGCTTTCGATGGAGTGTTTGGTTGTCGATTCTTTATTCAGGTGTTGAAGGTATTTTTAGTCACGAGGTTTCATAAGTTAAAGAAAACCTGAATCAGTGATGAGAGTCATGAAAAATAAGCAAAGACAAAACATTTTTCAAAAAATGAAATCGAATCAGACAGTGCAGAAGATCAAGTGGTACCCAAAAAAGTGAAAAATTGACAGAGGTGTTTTTAGGGTGTGTTGAGTGCTCAACAAGACTGTAAAATGAAAAAGCACACAAGCTATCTAGAATGGTGGTAGCTTATCTCTGAGAAGAGATGTGTCAGCTATGCTCATTCACAAGAAGCTAGTTATAATGAGGCTTTAGAGGAATTTTTAACATAAATCATAATTGATAAAACCCTAAAAATCCAAAACCCTAACCTCCGGAGATGAAACCCCAAAAAGTTTGTGGGCCCCGATGGGGGTAGTTGATACGTCAACTTTTCGAGAGTGTAATTTTTCGGAAAGGTCTAGCTAAGGAGTACACATTTCATTCAGCCAAAACCATGGATCCATCCATAATTTGGGAACAATCATGCCCAAAAAACATTGTTTAAGGCCTCAAAATGGCCCCAGAAGTTCAGGACCTAAAAAAGTGTAGAAAAACTGCCAAAATGGAAAATTGTGCTTTAATCCACTGGAATAGGTGGGTGGCCACCATTGTCCACCTAGATCATTCCTCCCCCATTAGGAATCAATGGTCTCAATTAGGTCAAGTTCCTTCATCAGATGGGAAAGCTTCGTTGAATCTGACTCCTGGTGAGCCACTTTCCCTGATGAAGAAATTGCCTTGCTTTGACGACCCGATAGAGTTGGATGGTCTATTAGAGGGTGTCCTTTGTCTTGGTGTCCATGATACAATAAAATTTCACCTTTTTGATGTATTCAAGATTGATTTATGTAGGGGCCAATTGCTCGGCCGCGTCCGAAGTATCCAGAAGAGGTGGAAAATATGGTCGAAGTAGTTCTACATTAAATATCAGGTGCAAGCCAAGGAAAGAAGGAATGCTTTATTCAAAATCATTCTCACCCACCGCTTTGGTAATGGTGTAAGGTATGTATCAGAGTGTGTGTAGCTTCTTATTGGGTCCTATGAGGCACTCTTTCTACAAATGCAACCACACCTTATCTCCCACCTAAAACTTGTGTGGTACTCAATGTTGATCATGGTGTTGCTTGTACTTGGCATTGGATTTTTGCACAATATCATGAACTTGTTGTTGGATGTGATGGATGTGATAAAAACATTTGGATTCCCGATCATCCTCGATCTAAGAATGGGAGGAATCTTCATGTGAAACTACAATGGGCAGATCTACGTCAATGGGGGCCAATGGTTAGAACCCCAAGCACACCTGAAAAGTGTTATGGCCAATAGAGTTGTGGAGGGATCTATTGTAGCTATGTTGAACAAAATTAAGGCTTTCATCCCATGTGCATGGATTTTTGTAATTGTACATCCTCGGGATATGAACAATCATCCTGTTGACTACCTATATTCATCCACCAGTCTGTGGGTGGAAGGAAATTGACTTGGTTAGCTTGGTGTCCATCATAGAGCATAGGTTGGACCAAAATGTTCTCAAGAACCTACTATCTCGATCGGAGATAATATTGGGTGGAAGAAAAAAATGAACCCAAATAGGTGTAAAGAAGAGGTTGGCGGTAGCCTTGGCTATGATGCTCTTCTTGCAGGGTGTCAAAACTGCCATCTTAGAGAATCAATCAACGACCAAAAAGACACAGTCATTCCCATGCGTGGTTGAAGCAGACCAAACATGTAGCCCATCGAGATGGACTCCCAAGGCCTATATTGTTGGGTATGTGTTATATTATTTGCATGAGTAGTAGTGTGGTGGAGCCCCCTGCGTGGGGGTTCAGTGGTATCGCCCCTGAATTTATTTTTTTCTGCATCAAGACCGCATTTTTTGGGACCGCATTATATTTAGGTGGTTTTTCGGCACATGGTTTCTTTGCCAATGGTTTTCTATTTTCTGGTTAAGGAATTAGGATTTTGGACTAATTCAGGTCATTGAGTTAGGGTTTTGGATTATGTTGGCTCCTATATGTATTTTGTATTGTAAACATTGTAACACAATGAATGAATATAGAATATGTTGGTTTTCCCCGTTTGGGTTTCTAGGGGAAAAACATTTGTGTAATGTTTGTATTTTCCATTGTATCGTTTCTATTCTTTTTCTAAATATTTGTTTGCAGTAGATATTGTACAAGGTTAGAATTTACATATATGGGGTCGACAGAGGGGTGTATAACCCTTTTTTCTTGATGGCGGACTTGGAAATGATGTAGGCAATGCAAGATATGATGTACTTGCGAACATCTTGTCAAATCTTTGGCCCAAAAAAATTCTTTTGCATTACTACCACTGTTTTCTCTACACCAAAATGTTCTGCTTCCCAACTGTAATGAGCTTCTCAGATTATATTTGCACACTCACTTGAAGGAACATAGATATGACTCAGATGGCATAGAAATCCATCCTGGAGATGAAAGTCTGGAACTGTTTTTCCTACGATCAATGTATGACATGAAGTAGAAAATTCAGAGTCATTATTATATAATTGTGGCAATCCGGATGTCTCATGTCCATCAGAGTTGAGAAATGTGGTTAGTGCTTCCACTGGGGGTCGACTAAGGTAATCTATGACATGGTTGGTGCTACCCTTCTTGTAATTGATATTCAAGTGGAATTTCTATTGGTACTTGGACCACTTCTGATGGAGGTAATTTTGTAACTTTCCTTATGTCTGCATGAATTGCAAAGGCCTATGATCAGTGTGGATGATCGTTTCCTTCACCAAATTGTAATTCTTCCATTGTCGACATGCCTACATAATCGAGTACATCTCTTTATCATAGGTGGGGTATCTGCGAACAACATCAAATAGATTTTCTCTATGATTGGCTATAAGATGCCCATGATGAGTGACGACTGCAGAAATAGCATAATTTGAAGCATCGGTCTCAATATCAAATGGTTTTTGAAGGCTAGCAAAATAAGGACTAGTGCTGAGTAGAGGTGGGATTTCAAATCCTAAAATGATTTATGTTGGGGCGTAGACCACACAAACTTGGTCTTCGCTCCAACCTTGGTCACCTGGCTTAGGGCCCAAGCAATATGAGAGAACCTTGACAAAAATCGACAATAGAAGTTGGTGAGGCCAAAGAAGATGAAGAGATTGGTCATTATCTTCAAGGATGACCAATCACATATGAATTGGATATTAATTGGATCCACATGTACACCCTACTCACCCATGATGTATCCCAAATATTAGATTATTTGCATGCCAAAGGAAAATTTCTCCAAATTGGCATAAAACTTGTGTTGTCGTGGGGTGCCCAAGACTTGCTGAATATGATCCAAATGTTCCTCCTAGGTTTTGTTAAGGAGGATGATTTCATCCAAATATACAACCACAAAGGGGTTTGTGAATGGTTATAATAATCATCCATCATCCGCATGAATGTGGCCAGGGAATCAGTCAAGACGAAAGGCATGAACAATCACTCAAAGAGACCTTCTTTAGACTTGAAGGTCATCATCCACACATCATGTTTCTCAATCAACACCTGGTGGTATCCCGACTTTAGATCAATCTTACTGAAAAAATTGGATCCCTTTAGTTGATCGAGAAGATCATCAATCCAGGGAATTGGGTTTCAGTGCTTCATTGTGATATTTTTTAGAGATCCATAATCAATAGAAAGTCACCATGTCCCATCCTTCTTCTGTACTAGAAAAATTGGGATCTTGCAAGGTGAGGAGCTTGGTTTGAAGTTGTCCTTTAGAATTAGCTCTTGGATCTAGCATTTGATTTCTTCATTCTCCATAAGAGAATGGTTGTACATAGGTTCGCTAGGCATAGGAGCATCGGGTGTCAGATCAATTGATTACTTTACTTGATAGTGCACATGCACCCCAGTAGGTGAGGTGAATATGTCTTTGTATTCCTTTATTATCTTGTCCACCTGACGTTTTTGTGTAGATATATCTCGTGCAAAGGTTTCGATGGTTGTAGTGACCTTTCGTTCACCTTCCAATTGAAATATAAAGAGGACAAACCTCTCGGTCTGAGGTACCACATTTCTTCACTGCTTCATGGATATCAAAGAGACTGCATCATTTGGGACTACCTATGATACCCTGTATATTTGATCTCCCAAAGTAATAATAACACTACGGGGCCTAGATTCATATAAAACATGACACTTCCACATATATGGTTTTCCTAAAAAAACATCACAAAATTGAAGGGGGGGGACATCACACAATATCTTGTCTTTGAAGGGTTTGATCCCATAGTGCAGGAAACATTGTTGGCTAACACGGATGTCTCGCCTTTGGCTGAGCCAACCGATGGTGTATGGATGAGGATGCAGTGTCATTGTCAAGTTCAAGCTCTTGAAAAACTATGCTGAGATCAAGTTCTTATGGATATCGTTGTCAACAATGAAATGGAGTGGGGTACCCTTCACCCACATATGTGAGTGGAAGAGGTGATCCCCTTCTTCAGGCTCCTCCGGTTCCTCTGGCTGGACTTTTGTGGTAGAAATGGTGACACTAGGTTCTACTTTAATGATTATCTTTCCCATTTCCAGTTCTGAATTAGATTCTAAGCCAACATCTGACCCTTAGGATTTTTTCTCAACCAACAATGACTATTTGGAGAGACATTCATTAGTATTGTGCCAAGGGATTTTGTGGAAGTCACACCTCTTTCCAGAGTCCTTCTTTGACTTCTGATTACCCTTAATTGTTGGTGGCTTGGGATGATTATCCTGGGGATAGCCATCCTTACTCTATCCTTTGTCTTGGGATTTAGGGATACCCTTACCATACTTTGGCTATTGTGGATTTGAAAACGCAAAATCTCGCTTGTTTTGCTGCTTAAATTTCTACTCGATTTTGACAACACACCGATAAGTGACTCCCAATGAAGATTGTTAGATTACTGAGAGGGGGGGTGAATTAGTTATAACGTAATCATAATCATTTTTCTTCAAATTTTATATCAATGTAGAATTATTATCCAATAATGAGCAGTAATAAATAAACAATCACACACATGCACAGTACACCAGTGTTTTACGTGGAAACCCAA
>JASDQU010713814.1:0-18455 GCA_032191745.1 Picea mariana | reverse complement strand
TGGAACTATTGAAAGTATAGAGTTGTGAAGTGCGCGACTGCGAGAGGATCAATGATATGAATTATCCGCATAAGGGTTCAAATTAGACTAAGTGTTGGTTGTGTGTGGCATATTCCTATGTAGACGTCTGAAAGATATATCTATGCAAACCATATGTCTGTGCTAAAGATATATATGTGTGGAGGATATGTATGTGCCAAAGATACATATGTTCCGAAGATATGCATGTTTAACAATATTTTTTAAGTTAATGTTTGTTGATTATCAACTTTTACAGGTCGTTGGAATGACATTCAATACTAACATCAAGGTTATGTTACATTTCCAGTTAGTTGTTTTAAGTTTCATTATTGATCTCTTGTGCCAAGAACTCTACCCACTTCGCTTCTTGCAATTCTAACATGCATACACTTTGCATTGTTTCTCGACCATCCTAACTTCCAAACACTTTACATTGCTTCTCACATATGCTAACCTCCTCAATGAACACTTCACGTATTCACATTGCTTCTGACATATGCTAACCTCCACATTGAACACTTAACTTATTTTTTACCGAGTTTTCTTCGACATTGAACACTTTAAATTTTTTCCTATTTTTTACGAATTTTTATGCAAAATGTTTTCACTTCAAAGACTTCACATTCCTTTCCACATATGATAACCTTTCCATTAAACATTTCACTTATTTACTAATGCAGAGTGCAGAGGTACAAAAGATAGTTGTCCAGAGCACACTGCATAGATATGGTCGTGGAAAAACACTCCTCACAACTTGAAAAATGGATAAGTAAAATATTAAAATTAAAATTATGACCATTAATCTAGAATATTTTTAAGCTAAATATATACATAAAAACTTTTTGTTCACTCTATATACTTATTTTTTATAATAAAAATTGTTACTAAAAATAAATTGAACTCAACAATATTTTTTAAGTTAAAGATATGCATAAAAGAATTTTGTTCACTTTATATACTTATTTTTTATAATAAACATTGTTACTTAAAATAAATTCAACTAAGTATTGAGATCTAGTAGTCGAATATTTGAAAATGAAATTGTCATAAATGATTTGGTTATCATGCAAACTACATTGTTGATCACAAATTGTCCTATGGAACTATTGGAAGTGTAGAGTTGCAAAGTGTAGGATTGTGGGAGGATGAGTGATATGAATTATACTCACAAGGGTTCAAATTAGACAAATTATTTCATGTGCTGAGGATATGCCTATGCGGACGTGTAGTGGGTTTTCCTTGCTTCCTACAATTCTAACATGTGTATACTTTGTATTTTTTTTGTTGATCCTAATCTCCAAACACCTTACATTTCTTCCCTCATATGCTAACCTCCCCATTGAACATTTCACTTATTTACATTTATTCTTGCATATGCTACCCTCCACATTCAACACTTATTTACTAGGTTTTATTCCACATTGAACATTTCACCTTGTTGCCTAATTTTATAAAGTCTTATGCAAAAACTTTTCATTGCAAACACTTTACATTGCTTCCCACATATGCTAACCTCCCCATTCAACCTTTCACTTATTTACTAAAACAAAGAGTCGAGGAAACACTTTACATTGCTTCCCACATATGCTAATCTCCCCATTCAACATTTCACTTATTTACTAAAACAGAGAGTCGAGGTTTGATCCAGCTAGATATTGGTGGCCACCCACCTATTCCAACTAGCTCCTCATGTCTGTTTTTGTTCAACATGTTCTTCTGTACTTATTTGTAATTGTGGGTTCTACATTTTTGGGGCTATATGAAGCCTCACACATAATCCAGGTGGATACAGGTGGCCTCTCTCCTAATCCAACTGGCTTATTTTGTATGTTTTCATGTCAGCACATCTTGTTGTACTTATAGGGCCATTTTGGGGCCCTAAACGTTGTTTCTTTGGCTCACCACAGTGAAACTGTAGACAGAGCCAAATTTTGATGGAAAAATGTGTATTTCTTTGAAATACCTTTCCAATGGGCTATCACACGCCTAAAACAGAGGTAGTATGCAAAAGTTACGACCCTAAGAAGCTAAGGTACCAAATTACACCAACTTACCCATAGGGCCCAGATGACATTTGGCGTTTCACCTTCTAGGGTTAGGTTTTTGGATGTATAGGTTTTTGGAATTCATGAGTAATATCAAAAAGGCCTCTGAAGCCTCATTGTAATCCATTCTTCTTAGATGGATGCGCGTAGCAACCACATCTCTTCTCAAAGATATCTACCACCATTCGAGCAAGTTTTAGTTCTGCAGTTTTACAGTTTCAGCCTATTTCATTATTTAATAGAAGATATTTTTCATTGGATATTTGTGTTATTATTCATATATCCATGTTTATTGTATTCATCATGTTAATCAGTTCATTCCACTCCTAAATCCATGTCCTTGACAAGGTCTGGGTACAAGAAGTTGGGACTCGAACCAATCGAGCCATTACAAGATCGACCACGTCGAGCCCGACAACAACCCATGGGAGACGAAAAAAAAATATGATGGAGAAGAAGATCCTATTAAAATGTTTCTCGATGAATCCCTCACACAACAAAGGAACGAAATGATGGACAACTTAGCATAGATCCTTCGACAGTTTCCCACGGGAGAAGCATCTTCATCAAGAAGCCATGCAACCCCCTTCGAGGTACATGTAAATTTTGATATTCCATTATTTCAACGATTGATAGATGCAAATGTTGTAGATAAATTGTTGAATCTGATCAAAGGATATTTTTTGGTCCACAATTTTTCCGATAGGGAAAAGATCACTTTTGCACTCCTGAAGGTCGTTACCCATGTTAAAGACTGGTGGGATACTTACTCTGAGCAAAGGATCATGGAGGAATATACAATATTTGTGGTGGCCTCTACATATGATTCCTTCTGGGATGCCATTAAATAAAATTACTACCTTGTTGGAAGCTACAAGGACCAGTACACCAGATGGACCACCCTACATCAAGAAAGGGACCAGACAGTACCAGATTTCACCAATATTTTCCATACCCTACACACCAAATTGGGTATCAAAAAATCTGAGCATCATCTGGTGCTTAAATATCGTAGTTGTTTGTATAGATACATTCAAATTGAAATGGAGTTTGTAGACATCGCCTCATTAGGCACAACTTATAGATATGTTGTCAAGATTGAGAAGAAATTTAAGCAGAAATGACGAGATTTTGGATCTGCAAACACCTCAAAGACGAAGTAGGGAAAAGGCATCCCCAACCCACACATCAAGGGACCAAGTTGAGATGGTTGCCCTTAGAACATTAATTCCAAGCTGCAACATAAGAAGGGAAATGAGAAGACAAAAAAGGACATGGGAAAATGGTGTGAGTATGATAAAATTCCTTGGAACAACACCGAACAATGTCGGTCCCATCAGTCCCTCGTGGCTGAGCTGAAGGATTCTGAGTCAGAGGTCGATTTTGATTCTGAGTCAAATCCTAAAGGAGGGAAGCAGATTATCGATGTTGAACCCAGTGCCACTATCACTACCACCAAAGTCCGTCCATGAGAGCCAGAAGAACCAGAGGAAGGGGAATGCCCCTTTCACTCACAGATGTGGGTCAAGGGGGCTTTGACTCATTTCATTGTTGAAAATGGTAGTCAGGTGGCTGGACCTGCCAATGATGTCGCACTCGCAGCTCTACACCATCGGGTGGCTTCGCCAAGGAAGAGATCTTTTTGTCATCCAACAGTGTCGTCTGCCCTACAACATCAAGCCTTTCAAAGATGAGGTACTATGTGATATTTCTCACCTTGAATTTGTGATGTTCTTTTAGGATAACCATATTTTTGGAAGCGTCATGTTGTGTATAAATCTAGACCCCGCAATGTTATTATTACTTTGGGTAGACAATTGTACAAGATACCAGAGGTAGCGTCACCTACTGTTATTTCTTTAATCTCTGCTAAGAAATGAAGTAAGGTCATTTCACAGATCAGGAAGTTCATCTTCTTTGTGATCTGTTCTCATAGTAAGCAGAAGGTCACCGCACATCAGTGGCCTCTACATATCGCCTCTCTTTGCAGAAGAAACAAGTAGAAAAGATCGTGGACAAATATAGATACATCTTCTCCTCACCTACAGGGGTACGAACACACTGCCAATTCAAGCATCCAATTGATCTGACGCCCGACACACCTCTACCTAATGGACTAGTTTATCAGTGCTCCTTGATGGAGAATGATGAAATCAGACATCAGATATGAGAGTTTCCTCAAAAGGGGCACATAAGACCCAGTGCCTCCCCTTGTGGAAGCCCGATTGTACTAGTGCAGAAGAAGGACGGGACTTGGCGACTCTGCATTGATTACATAGACTTAAACAAAATCACACTCAGGAACCCCTACCCCACTCCCAGCATTGATGACCTTCTTGACCAACTCAAGGGAGCCAATTTCTTCAGCAAGATTGACCTAAAGTATGGCTACCACTACATTCCCATCGAACCAACTGATGTATGGAATACATCCTTCAAGTATAAAGAAGGTCTCTACAAATGGCTAGTCATGCCCTTTGGCTTAACAAATGCACTAGAAAATTTCATGAGATTGATGGATGATGTATTGTGACCCTTCACCAACTCCTTTGTGGTATTATATTTGGATGGCATCCTCATATTCAACAGAACATGGGAGGAGCACATGTGGCATATTCAACAGGTTTTGAGCACTCTATGACAGCACAAGCTTTATGCCAACTTGGAAAAATTATCTTTTGGCATGAACAGGGTCCAATACTTGGGCTACATTGTTGATGAACATGGGGTACATGTTGATCCAGATAATATCCAAGTCATTCGTGACTGGCCAGCCCCAACCACACTAACCGAGCTTGAGAGTTTTTTGGGACTAGCCAACTTCTATCGATGATTCATGCTGGGATTCTCCCATATTGCATGGGCCCTCATCCAAGTGACCAACGGTGGTGGTAGGGCCAAGTTCATGTGGGGGAAGGAAAAGCAACGAGCATTCAATGATCTAACGCATCACTTTTTCTCATCTCCAGTACTCTCCTTTCTTGATCTGCAACAACCATTTGATATTGAGACTAATGAATTTGACTATTCTGTGGGTGTAGTTCTCACTCATCATGGGCATCTGGTGGCATACCATAGTGAGACACTCTCTAATATTGTCCAGAAATAACCCACCTATGACAAGGAAATGTATTCCAATGTACAAGTCATTCATCAATGGAAACATTACATTCTACAGAAAGAGACGATCATACACATTGATCACAAGCCTCTGTAGTTCATACACACACAGGGAAAATTGTAGAAAGACCGCCATCAGAAGTGGTTCACCTACCTGTTATCACTCTAAGAAACTCCTTAGGGTTGTAGGCTAATGATGCTTGGTAACTTGAAAATAATGTGTAGGTATGCTTGGAACAATGGGGTCTTTAATGATCAATGTAATGGGCAACTCATCATATATCTAAAGAAATAGTTCTTTCAGGAAACAATAATCAGATCAAGTAATTTGAAAGGACGGGATGAAGAACACTAATCTTGATTGCCAAATACAGTTGGATGCAAGGATTAATACAAGATAGAAGGAAAATCCTTCACTTCAAATCTATGAGCTCAATAAAGAGATAACAGTCTTCATAAGCTAAAATAAACTGAAATGAAGTACAGAAATGGAAACATGGATATTTCTGATATTGAAAACGAAAGGGAACTGCAATTTTATTATATCATAAGAGTATATACAGTAGCACAAAAATGTATCCTAGTTTGAACCCTTGTCTCTTAGAAAAGATAGGCATTTATAGCCTTTTACAACCGTTTTTAAGATCCTAAAAACTTGGATCTGTATCTAAAAATAGAAATTCAAATTAACTAAGAAACTTGATAACAAAGACTTAATGACTAGACTAGCATTCGAATTGCCTCAATCTCAAAATTTGACATCTGTATTCTTCAGCTCCTAGAATCTGTGGTGTCATGAAACATGGCAAAGGCACCTGTCTTGGCAGCTGGATTTCTTCAGTTGTTCATAGTCGATACTTTAGAAGATCAGTTTAGCATGTGGTTCTCAATAACTCCCAAAAATCTCTAATGCAAAGTATTTTTCAGTCAAGTTGTTAACCCTTTAATACTCTGGAACCTCTTTAAATCTTGTGAAAAATGACCTGCTCCATCCTTACCTTTCAAAAATGATTTTTCTTCTTTCACCAGCTAACTCGCCTTATGATTTGTTGGTTAGCTGGTGAAAGCGCTACCTTTTACCAGCTAACTGGTTGTAAAATTGCCCTGTGCACTAGTGAAAGCTCTGCCTTGGCCCAAAATGAACTTTCACCTCCAAAACTGTGGTTCTATCAAAAAATCGGTGTGTCTCCACTTTATTCCCTTGCATGTTCACAGCAACCTGAGCTAGCACTTGCAGATCTGGGTGTGACTTTTTCTTTTGCTTCAATTTTCTAATCTTCCTTTTAAGGCACTTTGCTAACCACCATAGACTGTTATAGTCTTTGATGATTTTATTTTTCCTCTTCTTGTCCTTGACACTTTCACGAGCCAGCTTTTCAAATGCAACATTTGTTTCGACGAAATTATCAGACAGAGTCTTGTATCTTTCCTTTATTACTCTCTCTGAGACCTTCTGTTGAGCGATGACTTCTTCAAGTTGCTTGATTTTCTGTGTTTTCTTCAACTTAGTGCTCTTTGATGTTTCCCCTTCATCGATGTGAGTAAAGGTCTTACAATCCTGTGCAAATTCAACAGAGTGTTCAAGGATTTTAATGGCAGGGCTCTCATCTTCTTGCTCTGGCTCTGAGTCTGTGTATGGCAGATTTAAGATGTTTGTTTTCTTTTCTGTAGGATGCTCTATAGTAGTTTCAAAATTCAATTTTTTCTTTGACCTGTGAGATATTACACCAAAGATCCTATCTTATGGGGGTCCTGGAAGGGTTCTCCTCTTCCTTGAGATGCTTTGAGGAGTCAATTGTTGTTTTCCACCTTTCTTCTATTCATCCATGGGCCGAGTTTGAGTCTCAAAGCCCTCCCAAAAAAGAAAATGTTGCCAAGTCCTTCCTTTTTGTCTTAGCTCCTCCAAGATTATCAATTTAATAAGGCCAAAGTGGCAAAGAGTGTTCTTCATACTTAGAGGTTCAGCTCTAATCTTTTTACAGACTTTAGTTAAACTCTTGTGYAAGAAGAAAGGTAGATTTAGGAGAGTTTTCCCTRYAAAATGGTCTAAGAGMTTGAAATGATATAACATCAGTTTGTCGTACCTGCCTTCTGAAGTTATGTAGAGTTGGATGCCCTTAAACAGATCCTGCCACTCATCTTCTAAATGGGAAATTGGCATGCTCTTCTTCCATGCATTATTTCTTAACTCTTCCTTCAAATATGCTCTGAAATTTAGGTTCTTGGTGGCTGTCGTTTTGAACCAACTCTGGCCTAATCTTGGTAAACTGGTCGCTGCAGCGATGGCAACTTCATCCACAATAATTTTTAAAGACCCACCACAGGCTGTATTTCCATTGAATGTTTTAGCAAATGCCTCTGTTGTTGATTGGTGACAGCCATTCTGTAGCTTTTCAACATATCCCATACAGCCTACATTTAAGAAGTATTTTCGCACCTCTGGATCCGCCTGTAGAAAGGACAGACTGTCCAATTATTTTCTCAACAAAGAACCACTGCGTCTCCTTTCCATCTTCGATTCAAAACCTGAAACGATTTTGCACACAAAACACTGCAATCTGTTGTTTGGGCCGAGGTCTTGCACTGGTGAAAACACTCGTCTATGTCTTTCAAAAATGAAAACTTAACATATGCTTGTGGATGATATGTGTTGGGGAAATGATGGGATGATTTGATGTCACCAACCAAGTAGTACCGCTCCTTCACCTGTGATGATAGATTTGAGTTCACCATCTCCAACGCCATGATCATGAAGCATGCATTTCTGAACGAGATCTGCTTTGCAATCCAATTTAGACGTGCAAACCCGAATCTTCATCATTATCCACTTTCACCAGCGCATCGTAATGATTGCATGACGTGGGCTGAGTGTGTCATCATTTGATATTTTAAAACGTGGAGAAAACACAGTGATCCCCGCTTTCACCAGCTAATGGCCCGTTGGAAGTGCTCCTTCGCTGTTGAAAATCACCACTTTCCCCAGCTAATGGCCCGTGAGAAATGCTCCTTAGTTGTTGAAAATCACTGCTTTCACCAGCTAACCATCATCTTTAAAACAAGCGTTAGCTGTTGAAAGTTTTTTATGAAAATTTTAAAGAGAAGACCTTTATGGGTCATCTTATTTCTAAGACAAAAATCAAAACCTAAGTCTTGCTACTAGAAAAACTCAAAACCAAATTTGAGAAAACTACTAATAGCCATGCTATCAACCAGAAAATGCAACCATAGTGACTGATTCATTTTGGGAGCTAACATTTGGCTCCAACTGGGATGGACATCTCCCTGTGAGGTGACCAAGAACCTAGCTAGACTCAATAGCCTTTATTACAAAATTAAAAAAAAGAAATCTGAAAAATAGTTTTGGTAGTACCATTGGGCATGGAGTTATTCAAGTGATAGAAACAAAGAAAACAAAACTGAAAAAGAATATGTACAAGTAGAATAGGGTTTTTAAGAAAAAGCCTTATGAAAAATAGGTCTTTAGAAAGCACCCTTTGAAAGGGCCACCTGCTACTTCCTCGCCTGAAAGATTTTGGAGAACAAAGGTATTGTTCTGCTGCACTGCTATTATGACAAAAGGACCTGTCCAGAGAGCTTCAAATTTGTCATGTTTCCCCTTCTCTTGCCTTGTTGCATCCCACTTTAAGACTAATTCCCCTGTTTTGAAGACATTTGATTTGACTTTCTTGTCGAAGATCTCCTAGATTTTTTCTTGATGTAATTCTGTTCTTTCCAAAAGATTCTCTCTATCTTGTTGTAGCTCTACCAAATTATGAATTCTCCGAGTCAAATCACTTGGTTCAGAATCGGTTTCTTGTAAAAACTTTGCAACCAGTAGCGCAAGTTGAACAGGAAATATGGCTTCAGTACCATATACCAACTTGAAAGGAGATGTACCAATTGATTTCTTACATGTAACCCTGTCAGCCCACAAAGAAAACTTCAGCTTGGAACCCCAGCCTTTGGCATTTTGTTCAAGCAGCTTCTTTATAATTCTGACTAAACTTTTGTTTGATGACTCAACTAGGCCATTCCCTTGCAGATAGTAAGCAGTGGAATGTACCAGCTGAATTCCCAGCTCTTCACATAATTTCACCAAGTGTTTATCTTTGAATGCAGCAACGTTATCAGTGACTCTTTTCTTAGGGCATCCAAATCTGGCAAATATGTTTTCTTGCAGAAAATTTATGATGACAGTATGATTGGCGTTCCGGGTGGGAATATCCTCAATCCACTTTGTAAAGTAATCGATGGAAACAAGGATCCACCGGTGCTGACCACTAGAAGGTGGGTGAATTTCACCTATGAAGTTCAGGCCCCATTGCTGGAAAGGACCTGTGACCACTATAGGTTTGAGGGGAAGAGACTTCAGTTGCTGTTTTCCTTCAAATCTTTGACACTTGTCACATGTTCTCACAAACTCACACACATCTGAAAATAAGGATGGCTAGTATTAACCAGATCTTAAGATTTTATGTGCAGTGGTTTTCCAATAGTGATGTCCCCCGCATTCACTATTGTGGAATTCAATCATGACCTTAGCTGCTTCTTCTTGGTTTATGCACCTCAACAATAAACCTATTGGATTTTTCCAGAACAATAAGTTGCCATTGATGCAGAAATTTATGGCTTTGAGCTTCAAAGCCCTTCCTTGTGTTTTTTTCAAATCTGATGGGATTGATAAAGTTTGCAGAAAATGAATAATGTGACTGTACCATTTGCAATCATCTAGGTGAGCTGAGACCTACATTTCTTCACCTTCTTTATCCTCTGAAGACTGAACATTATCTGCATTAATACTTACCAAATTTATTTCGAGCAGCCTACAATTTTCTTCTGCCAGAAGTTTGGCAAGACCCTGACCCTTCACAACTTTTGCTGGTTATATTTCAACATCAAATTCAATCAACTTTGCTATCCACTTACTCCTTTTTCCATCTATGTCAGGTTGTATAAGCACATATTTAACTGAACTGGAGGGAACGAAAGATATTACCTTTTCCTGAAGGATGTAAACTCGGAAAGCTTTCAATGACTTGATAAGTGCATATGCTTGTTTCTCCAACAATTCATACTTTATAGGCAACCGGTCGCTCCTGATTATCGGCATTTTTCTGCAAGAGTACTGCTACAATTGTATCTCTTGAAGCAAATGAAAAAATGTAAAATACCTTGGAGAAATTGGGGCTGATCAAAACAGGGGCTATTGTGATGGCTTCCTTGATGGCATTGAATGAGTGTCTGGCTTCTTCAGTCCATTTTACCTCAGAGTCCTTTCTTAACATAGCAGTAATATGCTTTGTGAGTTCTACAAAGTTTACTATAAACCTTCTGATAAAGTTTATAGTCCCAAGGAAAGACTAAATGTCCTTCTTTGATCTAGGAAGAGATAGATTTTTAATTGCTTCTACCCTTTTTGGGTCAATTTTCACCCCATCAACTGAAACAATATGCCCAAGTAATTTCCCTTCCTTAAGTGTAAAATTTGATTTTTTTGGATTAAGAGAAATTCCATACCTTCAACATTTTAGGAATGTCCTTTTTAAGTGTTGCAAATGAAGTTCATGGCTTCTCGAGAAAACAGTGATATCATCGAGATATATCAGGACAAATTTATCTTTATCTCCAACGAAAGCAATGTCCATTGCCCTTTGGAATGTAGCTCCTACATTCATCAATCCAAAGGGCATCTTCTCATACATAAACATGCCCCATGGAGTAGTAAAAGCAGTATTTTCTTTATCATCTGGATGAACAACAATCTGGTTGTATCCAGAAAACGCATCAATAAAAGACATCACCTTTGATCATGACACCTTCTGCAAAATATGCTTCATTTTGCGCAGAGGGTAGTTGTCCTTCCTAGAGCACTTATTCAAATTTATGAAGTCAACGCAGAGTCTGATCTCCCCATTCTTCTTCCTGACCGGTACGAGATTCACAATCCATTCTGAATATCTGAGAGGAATGATGATGCAGGCGTCCAATAGTTTCTTGATTTCCCTTTCCATTGTAGGCAGCAACAAAGGATTAAAGGATCTAAGCTTCTACCTGAATGGTTTGGTGTCTTTGTTCAATGGAATCTTATGCTGAATTACCTCTGTGTCAAAAGTCTTCAAGTCATCATATTGCCAAGAGAAGATGTCAGCAAACTCCTTTAGCAATTCTCCATAATCAGCCCTTTGTTTTTCATTCAAATGTGAAGCCAAGTTGACATATTTAGGATCTTGTTCGCTGGCTACATTATACTGCAAAACTTTTGAATCTTTTTCCCCATTTTCCAATTTGACAGCCACATCATTATTACCGAAAAGTCTTTCCAAAGGGATCAAACCTTTAGGAATTCTGTTGGAAGACAGCTGGACTATTTCATGTGCTGCGATATTGCTTCTGAATTTTGGCTTCTCAATTTCATTGTCATGTTCATTCTCTTGATCGATCTGCAGATATGCAAACTCATCTATCACTGCAAGAAATCTAGTGAGTTCAGCATCGTCTTTAAAAACCTTCCAAAATTTTACATTATCAGGGAGAGATGGCCTATATTTAACTTGAATTTCGTAATTCAATTTATGAGGCAGAGGGGGTATGAAAGCACAAGCCGACACAGCTAATGAATCAGCCAATTCATTCATTTCTCTAGGTACATATGAGATTTTAAAATCTGCAAAATCGTGAATTGCCCTCAACACTTCATCTCTGTATGCTTTCAGCCTGACATGCTTTTCTTGAAAGGACTTATTCACCTGCTGAATGATCAAATATGCATATCCAAATACCTGCAATTTTTTAATCTCCATCTCTTTGGCTGCATTTATCCCCAGAAGTAGTGCCTCATACTCAGCAATATTATTCGTCACTTTAAAATCAAGTTTAAAGGACAAATGAGAAGTTTGCTTAGAAGGGGAAATCAATACCACTCCTGCTCCTGCTGATTCCTTTGTGCAAGCACCGTCAAAGAACATGGTCCAAATATCCTCCTCTGCTGCTTCTGTGGGCTTTCTGAGCAGCAATGCATCTGGTAATGAATCATCAATTTGCAAAATACAAGATCCCAAACATGTGTCGACAGAATACATGGGATGATTAAATGGATTTGTTTTGTCACTGATTACATATGCCAACTGAGATTCCCTGTATAGATTTCTGTTCTCCCCTCCAAAAACAGGGATAGTAGCATGGGAGAGATCCATTTGAAGAGTGCCACCTAGCCTCTTCATCCACGATCTTGACAGCAGACATCCAAATTTAGGTGGTATGTCTGCTACTACTATATCCATAACCATAGTCTTCATGGACGCTTGGGTTAAGGTTACAGCCAAGTCCTTGATCATCCCAAGACATTTGACTTTTCGAGAGTCAAAAGAAAAAATATCATGATAAGACTTAGTGATCTCCAGCCCAAGCTCATCCATGACCACCTTTGGCATCAAATTGTGAGAAGCACTGGAGTCCAACAAACAGGTATGCAGTGTTTTCTCATGAATATTTAGAGAGATGTAAAAGGGAGGACAACTTTCATCTCTGTCTTCTATCATTTGGCCCAGAGTAATGGTTGGATTTTCATCATATATGTTGAGGATATCAGCAGAAAGGGATACAGATTGGGGATCTAGAGTTTTGAGGATATCCTTTTTGAACATTTCATTYTTCATTAACTCGACTAGAGGAATAGGAATTTTAATTTTTTGTATTTCAGCCTCAAAATTGAACGAATATGGGACTTTATCARAAGMTTTATCAGAGACCTTTACCTGATTCGAAGGAGCTTCCTGATTGCTTTGYTRTTCAACARGRGCCTGRCTTTCTGGAGTTTGATGCTTGACAGGGGCAACAGTCTTCTTGGGAGGAGCTGATGCTTTCACCTTTGAAGGATTTGTTTGTTGATTCTCTGATGTATGATCTTTTTGCTTAACAGGGGCTGTGCTCTTTTCGGGAGAGGCTGGTGCATCTTGTTGGGTAGTATCAGATTTTGATTGGAGGTTATATCTATTCTTATCTTCTGTCGTGAAAATTCCATCATCAATAAGATTATATTCTGTCTATTCAGTCATCAATGCTTCCTCATAGTCATGTTGTGTTAGATAAGATTTCCCTGTCTCTTCTCCAACACACTGAATGTTATCTTCTCCATCTTTTTTATATTCACCCTCGTCTTCGTCCATCACAAGATTTTGAATGGGGACTTTTATTCTCTGATCTTCAGTCGGATTCTTTTCTCTTTGCAAGATCTGTGTTGGCTGATTATTTCTTCTGAAGTTGTTGGGATTTTGATTTGGGTTTCTGGCTGCAGAATCATAAGTGCCTCTTCCCTTCACAGGCTGCTTATTTTCAATCTTGAGCTTAGATATCTTAGAGGTTAGAGATTCTAGCATCTTAGCCATTTTATTAAACTTCGGATTGGCACTTGATGAAGAGGAAGCCTCATTCCTTGGCTTTCTCCTATCAGAATCTCCTTTTCGCTTCTGGGAGGCTAGAATATTTGATTCCACCTCAAGGGCAGCATCTTGCATGAGAGATAATGTTGGTGACCTCCTTTCTCTCAACAATAAATAGAAATCTGAATCAAAAGCATCAGAATATGTGATCTTGGCAGAAGCATCTGAAGGTTTTATCTCTGCTGGTATTTTACCATACATCCGGTTAAATCTTTTAGTAAAATCAGAGACTGATTCACTATTTTGTTTCCTTAGGTTTTCAAATTCTATGATATAGTATGCAAAATCTCTTCTGTCACCCCAATGTTTCAAAAATATCTCATCCAATTTCTCGATTCTAGCTATGGAACCAGAAGGGAGTTCTTTGAACTATTTCCTATCATGGCCATCTAGGCTTTGGACAAAGACTCGTGTCCCAACATCTTCTTCTTCAATATTAAGGTTTTCAGCATAACTGTAAAAAGCCTCAATATGTTCTTTAGCAGACACATCGCCTTCGCCTGTAAATTTGGGCATATACTTCTGATAGTCTCCCATTGGCATGGCTGATACTGGGTTTGGAAATATGAGTGGTGCATACCTAGCAGCTAGGATTTGTTGCATCTTCATCAAAGGAGGTGGTGCAGCCATAATTATCAAGGGTGAGAAAGGTGGTGGTTTCTTTTTCGAGTCTTCAACACTAGAGGAATGCGAAAGAGGTGAATCTTCTAATGGGAAAGAGGTCTGATAAGAGGCTCTGTAAAAATTTGCAAGTTGTCCAGCTAAATTTTCTTCACCTTTAGCAGATAGCTCTTGGAGGAGATGTTCAACAACAAGGAGGCTAGTATAAACATTCAAATGATCTTCTTGTTGCTGAGAATGAAAAGACTCAAAGGAAGAAGAATTGTGGCTTCTTTCTAAAGTCTTGGATGTTTTTTCAATCAAATTAAAATCTATCTATTTATCATCATTAGTATTTTCCTGTTGATCAAAAGGAGTTTGTTCTTCTACAGTATTTACAGCTGTTTTTTCATCAATGCTCTTTGAAAAGAACTCAAATTTTTCTGTAGTAGATTTTTCAGAACTGAAAAGAGGATTACCTTCTGTATCTGATCTTGAAGCTTGACTCTGAATGGTCTTTCCTTTCCTGAGAATTAGCTCTGGATTGGACACTAGTGTGATAGGTGATTCTTGAGGATTCGCCCTAGTACTGATCCTCTTAGGAGCCAGGATGAACTTGTGGAGTCGCCAGATAGATAATTACAACCAACTAAAAATGTCTAATCTTTGTCTATCATCAAAGATCATCTCTGTGTTGTATCCCAGGAAAGCAGAACTTAAATTTTGTCTCCCCGGCAACGGCGCCAATTTGTTATCACTCCAAGAAACTCCTTAGGGTTGTAGGCTAAGGATGCTTGGTAACTTGAAAATAATGTGTAGGTATGCTTGGAACAATGGGGTCTTTAATGATCAATGTAATGGACAACTCATCATATATCTAAAGAAACAGTGCTTTTAAGAAACAATAATCAGATCAAGTAATTTGAAAGGAGGGGATGAAGAACACTAATCTTGATTGCCAAATACAGTTGGATGTAAGGCTTAATACAAGATAGAAGGAAAATCCTTCACATCAAATCTATGAGCTCAATAAAGAGATAACAGTCTTCATAAGCTAAAATAAACTGAAATGAAGTACAGAAATGGAAACATGGATATTTCTGATATTGAAAACGAAAGGGAACTGCAATTTTATTATATCATAAGAGTATATACAGTAGCACAAAAATGTATCCCAGTTTGAACCCTTGTCTCTTAGAAAAGAGAGGCATTTATAGCATGTGGTTCTAAAAAACTCCCATGAATCTCTGATGCAAAGTATTTTTCGGTCAAGTTGTTAACCCTTTAATACTCTGGAACCTCTTTAAATCTTGTGAAAAATGACCTGCTCCATCCTTACCTTTTAAAAATGATTTTTCTGCTTTCACCAGCTAACTCGCCTTATGATTCGCTGGTTAGCTGGTGAAAGCGCTACCTTTCACCAGCTAACTGGTTGTAAAATTTCCCTGTGCGCTGGTGAAAGCTCTGCCTTGGCCCAAAATGAACTTTCACCTCCAAAACTATGGTTCTATCAAAAATTCAGTGTGTCTCCACTTTATTCCCTTGCATGTTCACAACAACCTGAGCTAGCACTTGCATATCTGGGTGTGACTTTTGCTTTTGCTTCAATTTTCTAATCTTACTTTTAAGGTGCTTTGCTAACCACCATAGACTGTTATAGTCTTTGATGATTTTATTTTTCCTCTTCTTGTCCTTGACACTTTCACGAGCCAGCTTTTCAAACACAACATTTGTTTCTGCAAAATTATCAGACAGAGTCTTGTATCTTTCCTATATTACTCTCTCTAAGACCTCCTGTTGAGCGATGACTTCTTCAAGTTGCTTAATTTTATGTGTTTTCTTCGACTTAGTGCTCTTTGATGTTTCCCCTTCATCGGTGTGATTAAAGGTCTTACAATCCTGTGAAAATTCAACAGAGTGTTCAAGGCTTTTAATGGCAGGGCTCTCATCTTCTTGCTCTGGCTCTGAGTCTGTGTATGGCAGATTTAAGATGTTTGTTTTCTTTTCTGTAGGCTGCTCTGTAGTAGTTTCAAAATTCAATTTTTTCTTTGACCTGTGAGATCTTACACCAGAGATCCTATGTTATGGGGGTCCTGGAAGGGTTCTCCTCTTCCTCAAGCTTCTTTGAGGAGTCAATTTTCATTTTCCACCTTTCTTCTGTTCATCCATGGGTTGAGTTTGAGTCTCAAAGCCCTCCCAAAAAAGAAAATGTTGCCAAGTCCTTCCTTTTTGTCTTAGCTCCTCTAGGATTATCAATTTTATAAGGCCAAAGTGGCAAAGAGTGTTCTTCATACTTAGAGGTTTATCTCTAATCTTTTTACATACTTTAGTTAAACTCTTGTGCAAGAAGAAAGGTAGATTTAGGAGAGTTTTCCCTGCAAAATGGTCCAAGAGCTTGAAATGATATAACATCAGTTTGTCGTACCTGCCTTTTAAAGTTATGTAGAGTTGGATGCCCTTAAACAGATCATGCCACTCATCTTCTAAATGGGAAACTGGCATGCTCTTCTTCCATGCATTATTTTTTAACTCTTCCTTCAAATATGCTCTGAAATTTAGGTTCTTGGTGGCTGTCATTTTGAACCAACTCTGGCCTGACCTTGGTAAACCGGTCGCTGCAGCGATGGCAGCTTCATCCACACTAATTTTTAAAGACCCAACACAGGTTGTATTTCCATCGAATGTTTTAGCAAATGCCTCTGCTATTGATTGGTGACAGCCATTTTGTAGCTTTTCGACATATCCCATACAGCCTGCATTTAAGAAGTATTTTCGCACCTCTGGATGCGCCTGTAGAAAGGACAGACTGTCCAATTATTTTCTCAACAAAGAACCACTGCGTCTCCTTTCCATCTGCAATTCAAAACTCGAAACGATTTTGCACACAAAACACTGCAATCTACTGTTTGGGCCGAGGTCTTGCGCTGGTGAAAACACTCGGCTCTGTCTTTCAAAACTGAAAAATTAACATACGCTTGTGGATGATATGTGTTGGGGAAATGATGGGTTGATTTGATGTCACCAACCAAGTAGTACCGCTCCTTCACATGTGATGATAAATTTGAGTTCACCATCTTCAATGCCATGATCGTGAAGCATGCATTTCTGAACGAGATCCACTTTGTAATCCAATTTAGACGTGCAAACCCAAATCTCCATCATTATCCACTTTCACCAACGCATTGTAATGATTGCATGATGTGGGCTGAGTGTGTCATCATTTGATATTTTAAAACATGGAGAAAACACACGTAATCCCCGCTTTTACCAGCTAATGGCCCGTCGGAAGTGCTCCTTGGCTGTTGAAAATCCCCACTTTCCCTAGCTAACGGCCCGTGAGAAATGCTCCTTAGCTATTGAAAATCACCGCTTTCACTAGCTAACCATCATCTTTAAAACAAGCGTTAGCTGTTGAAAGCTTTTTATGAAAATTTTAAAGAGAATACCTTTATGGGTCGTCTTATTTCTAAGACAAAAATCAAAACCTAAGTCTTGCTACTAGAAAAACTCAAAACCAAATTTGAGAAAACTACTAATAGCCATGCTATCAACCACAAAATGCAACCATAGTGACTAATTCATTTTGGGAGCTAACACTACCTACAACAGTTCCATCTCAACATCAAGTGTAAGACATGTATCTCCAATCATGTTGTTGACTGCCTCAGTCAGCCTCCTGTAGTTGTACTCACCACTGTGCTCCATTCCTGTGGACATGAAGCATTTGAGTGGCCCCAAATTTATTAGCAAGATCTGGACTTCGCCAACACCTATGAGCTCTTGGGTACAAGCACAACTGTCACTGATTTTCATATTTAGGACATACTCTTATGCCACCTGGGCCATCTCTGTTTTCCTCCAAGCGAGCATGCAAAGATGATTTGGGAAGCCCACTATAGTCGGGTGGCAGGACATTTTGGCATAGAGAAAACTATGGTCGTTCTTCAGAAACAATTTTATTGTCCAAAACTTCGATAGCAAGTATATCATATACACTACTACATATGGGTGGATAATTCCACGAAAATTTTCCACGCTTCCACTAGTTTCATCATTTTTTTAAACAGGGCGGGATTTTTGTGGATATTGCCACGAAAGTTCGTCGCAATATCGACGAAAATATTAATTTAACCTAGTCAGGATTTTCTTCGCTATATCGATGATCTTTCGTGGCAATAGAGACAAAAATTTTACCTATCTCATTGGTCGGGGTTAATGACTAGTTGACTAT
>JASDQU010713813.1:12817-27161 GCA_032191745.1 Picea mariana | reverse complement strand
CTTTCAACCTATTCCAAAGCCCTACACCTTAAATGAATATAGGTTTGCTAACAAAGATGTAAAAAGTCTGATAAATTTTAGTTAAGCGTTGATTTTAGTGGCTATTGTTTACTCAGAGGGTGTACGAAAGTGAAACTGATGGAATGATGACTCAATTCCAAGAAATATGCTTGAAATATGATAAGCAATCATTTCTTTTCAATGAATACCTATTTAAGGGAAAGAGGAAGAGTCGTTTTCACTATCAAACACTTGATAAGAAATGCCCTCAATCAATTTTGTTCTCAATCAAATCCAATATGATGCTACAACATTTCAGAAATGCAAACTAATATGCAAACTAATCATTAAGATGTACTTTTTTCGTTTTCATGCGAATGATAATCAATTCAATGCAAAATTTCTCCTGCTAACTACCCTTTCAGATCAAGGAGATTTAGACAAGAACATGCAGATTTTGCACAAACAACACACCCTTTTGCAATCAAACAAGAGAAAGAAAATCAAAAACGCAAAAGGAAGGAGAAAGAGATTGGATCATATGACCTCAAAGAACCAAATGAGAAGAGTTACAGACTTCAAATGTCCTTCACTAGAGTTCCCACTCAGTCAGATAGGAGGGAAGAAAGCAACAGATTGATTTCAAGCTCTCAACAAAAAAAACTCAAAAATAAGGGAGAAGGGCATAAAATATGAACAATAAGGTGTTTAATTCTTAGGATGAATCATGTCAAAGGTCAAAAGAAGAAGCATTGAATCACAAAGCAGCTCAGCAAGTGAAAAAACAGGGTTTGGACCTCCAAAAAATATAATTTTTGAAGAGATTTTGGGCAAAGAAGGGTTGGCGCTCTGGTATAAGGGCCACCAGAGCATTATAAATCTCTGTCTAACACTTCTAGAGAGTGTTGGCACTCTTCTAACATGGGTAGGGGGTGCCAGGCTCAAAAAACTCACAAAAAAGTCCAAAAACCCAAAATTTTGATCAAATTTTGACAGGTAAGCTGAGTGTGATGGGGTAAAGAGTCAATCAACAAATGAAATCAGATATATGGGGTGAACAAGGTCTGAAAACAATCAGAGTGTAAGGAAATTTCTATGAGGAAAAAATAAAACTAAGAAAGTTCTGATTCATCCCCAGTGGAGTTGCCAGTTTTTGTTGAAGGAAAATCTCCCTGCGGACAGGTAGATATCCTCTTGAGAGATAGACTCTTAACTCTTAAGAAAGAAGATGCTTAACATGGAAACTGACTTCCTTTCAGATCTATACAAACTAATGCATGAGGAGGAAGGAGAACAGAAGTACCTTTTTACCGACGTTTGTTTCGCTCCAATCTTTCGCTCCTCGATGAGCCCTGTAGACAAACAATAGTGCGACCACTTCCTACTCTATTGATATTAGCTTGAGAACAGATCTATCTATCATAGATAATTTCATGTGAGATTAGACACAAACTAGAAAGAAACAATCCAAGCATGTCATATTAATGAGAACAATGACAGCGGTAACTTACAATCGTAGATGCGAATGCGACAACTTCGTCAAGTCCCCTTTGTCTAACCCTTGCTCAAAAGATCCATGATCTGAATGATGATAGCTTCACTAATTTCTCCCTATGAGATCATAGGTCGCTTGCAGCCANTATATAGCCTTGGAGAGGCTTTAACCACTTGAGATATCCTTGGGGAAGATGAGGATTTTCCTCCTTCAGTTGAGGATCTGCCCTAAGATCATGGCTTGATTAGGGATTCGAATCCAACTGCCTTCCAAGAATGAAAGGATCCTTCTCCCATTCATCTCAACAACTTAACTACTGCCCAGAATAGGCAGTGCTCCCTCAAAAGGGCCATCAGAGTGTTGCAACGCTCCCCAGTAGGCTTAAGGGGGGCTCCAACACTCCTAAAGACACCAGCGCTCCCTCAAAAGGGGCAAAGGAGCTTTATAACACTCCCAGACAGTGTAAGGGGGAGCGCCAGCGCTCCTAGAAGAGGTATAGGTGAGCACTCTCCTTCAAAAGCTTAGTTTTTTGAGTGTTTTCAAATGGCAAAAGGTTCATGAGCCTGCTGACTCATTTCTCCTCTTCCAAATCAAATGTTTGAGGTGTTTCAAGTGTCCTTCTCATGTTGTTATAGGCACAACATAGGCATCATGGTAGCATGCTTTCTTTGACACTTGCGACACTTGTGAGCAACATGCGACACTTGCGACAGTTGTGAGGAACATGCGACACTTGCGACAGTTGTGAGAAACATGCGACACTTATCAAATCGAGTAATATTGATGTGTAACAGTTGGGTCTTCGACATGAAAACTCAACGCCCTATTACCCACAAGCTAACGACCAAGTCGAAGCGATTAATAGAGTTCTCATAACCATGTTTCGATGAATGATAGGGATTCACAAAACAAGTTGGCACACAATGTTGTTTTCAGCATTGTGGGCTTACCAGACATTCGTTAGGTTTGCTATTGGGTTTACACCTTTCCGGTTAGTCGATGGTCTAGAAGTCGTTCTCCCGATTGAATGTGAGATACCCTCCTTAAAGCTAGCTGTCGAACTCCTACCAAATACTTCTACAGAGGAAGAACATATGTTGTATCTCATGCGATTAGATGAAACTCAACGCAACGCTACCCTAGTCATAGAAGTCCAGAAGAAACGTGTCAAGGACCAATACAACAAACATGTCAAGCCTTGCATTTTCTCTGAAGGAGATCTGGTTCTCCTCTACGAACAAGATCGAGATATGCTAGGAGCTGGAAAATTCGAAGCCATGTGGTGAGGTCCTTATATCGTTAGATGAGTTTTGGAGAAATGAGCTTACACGTTAGTAGATTACGATGGTATCCCTTTGAGTGAACCCAAAAATGGGTTGTACTTAAAGAAGTACTATGCATAAGATCACCTGTGCACGAGTACTTGTATTTTATTGTATCATACTTCTTGTGTGTTACTATAGTATGTTTTTTTCATTATCTGGTCTCTACCCTTATGATACATTGTGTTTGGTTTCCAAATTTCAGAGTCTTCGCTACCCCACATTGGCTTCGCTGATGGCGCTAGCCGTAGTACTCAGAACCTTGCTTCTGCTGCGTGGGCAATTTACACCCCTACAAATGAACTTATCACTCTACGAGGTGTGTGCCTCGACCGTGTGACCAACAATATTACAAAGTATAGTGTCGTTATCGAATTGTTGATTGATGATATCTTGCTCGGTATCCGTCACTTGGTTGTGAAACTCGATTCGCAGCTCGTAGTACTACAACTAAGTAATGTCTATGCTATTCGAAGTCCTACTTTGTTAAGGGTATATTTGCAAAATCGCCTCTTAGAACGTTATTTTGATTATATTGAGTATCAGCATATTCCTAGATGTCTAAATACATTAAATGCTGCATTAGCTAACTATGTATTAGACAGGGTCATTTATAAATAAATCACATCACAAGTATCACACAACACAAAATAAGTCGGTAGAAGCCGTATGTATATATAACGATCAAAAAGTTTTTTACAAAAATTTCTGTCCGAGGACCAAGATTTCAAAATCTGAAGCTCATAGCTTCTACAAAGTGACGTCATGGATGACGTTCACGGTAACACATGAATACCTGGGAAACCCTACGAAGCAGTCGACCAACAAACTCTAACACCCCCACTGTATGACGCTGATAACGTCGCGGGACCTCTCCAAGAGGCATGTCTGGAATGTCTGCAGTCAAACCCTCTAATTTTTGTTCAATTGCCTCATAATCTTCAGCATCCCATCATGGCACTGAAGCCACCTCTCCTCATCACTGAATAGGAGAAGTACCCGGAGGTCAATAAGGCCCCGTGTCTGTGTCATTAAAAAGAATTTTTGTAATTAGACCTCGGACGAACATAAAAAACATTTACATATGATAAAATTCACAAAAACATTTAAAAAGTAAAAAATGTGTACTTCTTACCAAGATCTCCCTACTGAGCGCCCTCTGGCAGGGCCAAGTTCGGATCCCCATGGAAGTCCAACCCGAAATAGGCATAATCATCGACCATCAACATCTGTGGTCACAACCAGTCAAAGAAGGAATCATTGTATTTGATGATTGGTCCAGCTACATGTCGGGAAATGAGGTTACACCACCTCAGCATTCTTGGATCCTCTGGAACCGGTAAACCCCACTCAACCTACAACCTCAGCAAGGGAACCCTCTCAAGAAAGAAGGAAACCAACAATGACCCATACTTGAATTGCTTCAGGTCGCCTCTCCTGCATTTAGCCAACTGCCCCTTCACGCTACGAAGGACTGCGTTTGACCAGTAAAAAACCTTAGGCTCAGTACACTCTATGGCGTACTGAAAGTAGCTCTGGAGAGCCATGTGTGGAGTAGTTCTCCCAGCCATACGAGCAATGGTGAACAAAATAGTGCAAAGGGTCGAATCCTAGACCCCCCAAATGGAAACTTTTCCTTTGCTCCTTTTTGCCTCTGAAACACAGTACTAACGACAATATTCACTCATAGGCAGCTGGTGCAAATGCAGACGCACTCTACGTCCGCTCACAGGATCGTTCTATATTCCCTTGAGCCAGATTGACTCTTTTGATTCCCACTGGAATCTGCAAATTTATCGGTCCACAGGTCCTTTTCGACAACTCGCAATTTCATGAGTTCACGAGTCATGACTCCCAACTCTTCCCTCTCAAATCTACGATATCCGAAATCACGAAATGGTTTTGGCTCCTTTCTGTTAGTGACTCCCTTAGGCGACCGCTGGCTAGGATAAGCACTAGCGTCTTTTGCTTCTCATGCCTTCGTGATTTCAAAGGTTTAACCTTTGGCACCTTCTTTCCCAAACCTCCGAGAGGCGATATTTGACTTTTCTCCTCTCGTTCTCACTACTCGCGACTTCGTGAGTCGAACGCTCGAACCTTCGTTCCTTTATCTCCCAAGTCCCAGAGACATGAAAGTTTAATGGGGTGTTGACTCTTCTGAAAGCATGACATGTGTCTAATTGATTAATTCCCAAGCCCACTGTGCAGCTCTACCGCATGTCCCTCGTGCTGACTCTCGACACTTCACAGTTTTGCTTCTTGCAACTTCGAGCACCCATCTTTTGGGCTCTCACCCAACGAACCTCTGAGTTCACGAGATCCTCTGATCTCTAACACCTATCCTCCTCCAATGGATGGCTTATATTACTTCGTGACTTCGCTACTCATGGCTTCGGGACTTTTGAGATGAAAGTCTCGACCTTATATCCTCCGATATGCGAAACAACGAAATTCTGACACATCTTCTTCATAGGTCCCATGATGGAGCTTCCCACCTTTTTGGAGTTCTTGGACTTCGCGACTTCGCGATTCTGAATGCTAAGCCTTCAGATTCTCAACTCATGAAACCCCGAAATGTTCAATGAGACTCTGACCTCTTGTTGAGTATGCCACCTGTCCACTCCCAAATGGACGGCTTTGATGCCTTCGCTATCTCGGGACTTCGCCCTTCGCCACTCTTCNTCTGACGGCTCACATCATCTCTCCTATGCGCTCTTCCTGTACTGCCTCTTGGACGTGAAAACCTTCAACAGTCTAGATATTTTCGGATCATCCGATGGTAGCGGTTGCTCCTCCCGAGCTTCAACACTTTTCCTTCCTGCACTTGGAAGAATTTTAAGTGTCCCAAAGGCCTCGACCTTTGTATTTTTTCCTCTGCGAGATCTTCTACTTGAGTCCGCGCCTATGCTCTCAATGAAGTTGTTCCTCCTGAGCTTTACTCTCGAATCCTCAAAGGACTCTTCGACTTCTGCACTTCTTGCAGAACCTATGTGTACATAAGGTGTTATCCGTCTTGAGCTTTCCTGTAGCTTCAACCTCCAAGGAAACTCATCCTTTTTCCTTTCTCCCTCAAATGGAGAATTCAGATGCCCTCCTAGCACTATGTCTGCTCAAGAAACCTGATTGTTGAGACCTTCAGGGTGTTCAATAACCCTATGAAGATCCTTCCCTGGATTCTTCTTCTATCTCTGAACTCGAAGAGTTCCTTCTGTGCACTCTGGCACTTACTCAATGCCCTCCTGGTAGAGTATCAAGAATATTCAGTGATTCTTGCTTCTATCTGAACTCCCAGCAGAGTTCTTTCTTCTGTGCACTCCTTGCACTTGCTTAATGCCCTCCTGGCAGAGCTTCACAGAACTCAAAGAGATTTTGACTGCAACTCTATTCCCCCTACATAGCCTTGCCTCCTGAGGTGTTCAACAGCCTCAAAGCTCTTCCTCTGAATTGTTGATTCCAGTTTCTGTGCCCACTTGGCACGTCTTTGTCTGACTCCACAGAGTTCAGAAGTGCATCTATGCATTGGTATTCAGAGACCGCAGTACTCTGTCACACCCTCGTGGCATGAAACCACAAATAACCTCTCTCTCTAGCCTGAAATCGAAACAACTCCCTGCAAATGTCTAGCATACATCTACAACATAAATTGAACACACACAGAAATTCATTCAACACAGGAAATATGCAGGAAAAATTGTTGTTTGTATTAAATGGCAAATGCCTGTTTTTTACAAGGTGTTCCTAAGCATGGCCTATAACAAGGTCTCGACTCCTTCTCTTCTCTTCTCTATGCCAACTACTCTTGCACATACTCTCCCTATTACAAAATGAGATCGAAATTGATCTTTTTCAAGAGCGTCTCTTAGAGCACTTCCCTCCAACCTACCTACCCTATTCAATTACATTAAAAGGGTTGTCTAGTCCATAGATCGGATCTAGATCTCAGCCTTACAAAACATTAAAGTTCTATATACCTACAGCCTGCGCAAAGGCACAACTTTACGGCTCAACAACCTAAAACATTTAATTACATTCATTCAAATTTTAAATGAGGACTGAGCCTCTCTTCAACATGCAATTTGAATTCGCTAACATGGCTGGATGGTTGGCTGGCTGACCTGGAGAGATGCTCCTGCATCATACTCCTCAGCTGCAAAATTCATGAGCTCCTTCTCATGAGCTTACACCCTCAGCTGTTGAAATCCTCCTAGATCCCAAACAAATTCCTTGAGCTGTTCATCTGCTCCATCTCCCTGTTGTTGTTGCTGCTTCTGCGTTGCTGCTACTGCTTCTTTTCTTCTTCTCATCTTCTCCTTGCTGACAGTTTCTACTGACTCTACCATCAGCCTTTTGATCTTCTCGATCACTTCTTACAATTGCTCCAGTGGTTGTCCCTTTTCATGCAGTTTCCCCATCTGCAAAACTTTTCTGCAAATGGGTAGATCATCATGATCTCCCATGCCTTCTTCATCTTCATCATCTTCTTCTGTGGCCTTAACTTGACACCCTGCTAAAGAGTTCATCTCTGTAGTCTTCTCTTGACTGACCTACTGTTCAGTCACCTTCTCTGACAGCTCAACTCTTGTCAGTTCTCCTGCTAGCCCTGGATTGTTCAGCCAATCCTCCAGCATCTCCAGCTCCATCTCCCATGGAGTGATTAATCTGCCTGCCTGCTCTTTGTCTTCTTCTGCTGCCAACTTCAGTATTGCAGCTTCCTTAGCTTCCTGGCTGAAAGCATTGAGACACTCCTCAGAATTCTCATCTTCTCTTTTTTCTTGGGCAACTTCCAAAGTCTGCTCCAATGCTTCTCTGACAGTCTCAGCTGGTTGTCCTGCGTCTGTTGTTGCTGCCTCTGCAACAAAGATTTTTTCCTCCTCTGGGCTATGTAGTAGGAATATCTGAATTCCTCCAATCACCAGAAGATTCCTTAGATCTTCTTCTTCTATCAGCTACCCCTGCTAATCCAAACTCACTTATGAATTTATGAGTTCCTTAAATAGCCTCATCTGCTTATCCCTGCTCACCTGGAAAATTGGGATTTCCCTGCTGCTTCCCTAGCAAACTATGAGATCAACCGATCCCATATTCATCAGCACTCCTTGCTGAATTGAACTCACCTCTGAGTCCATGAGACTTTCAGACTGTCTCAAATTCTTATCTCTGCCCACCTGGAAATTTGAGATGCCTCCATTGCCCCCCTGGCAGTCTTCGAGATCCCATAGCGACCTCATTTCATTGCCCAGCTGGCAATGTAAAAGTCCTTGGCTATCCTCCTGACAGTCCATGAGATCTTCAGCTGATCTCAACTTCTTTCCCACCTGGCAATTGGAAATTTCTTCTTTTCCCTCCTGGCAGTGCTTGAGATCTTTAGCTGATCCCATTTCCTCCTCAACATCACCGAGATTTCTCCCAGTCTCTGGTTCACATACCTGAACCCTTTTTTTTGGTTTGTTGAGGTTTTCAATAGGCCTCAACCACCATTTTAATGGCTTACACTACCTTTTGACCATCAACTCTAGAATTTTCTTTCCAGCGTATCTTCGGCCTTCAATAGACATATCGCTGTCCCTGTCTGCTCTCCTGGAAAACCTGCTGCTGTCACTCTGTACCCTGAGTGTTTCCATGATATTCTATAATCCTCTTGACTGTCTCCTTGATTGCTACTTATCTACAACCAATCATCTACAGAGTTTCCAGTACCCTGCCTTCTTTTTTCCTCTCTGCCTGTAGTATACAGACAAATTTCTGGCTCTGATACCAAACTGGTGCAGACGCAGACGCACTCTACATCCGCTCACAGGATCATTCTATATTCCCTTGAGCTGGATCGACTCTTTTTATTCCCACTGGAATCTGCAAATTTATCGGCCCACAGGTTCTTTTCGGAAACTCGCAATTTCGTGAGTTTGCGAGTCGTGATTCCCGACTCTTCCCTCTCAAATCCGTGATATCTGAAATCACGAAATGGTTTTGGCTCCTTTCTGTTAGTGCCTCCCTTGCATGACCACCGGCTAGGATAAACACTAGCGCCTTTTTCCTCTCACGCCTTCGCGAGTTCAAAGGTTCAACCTTTGGCACCTTCTTTCTTGAACCCCCAAGAGGCAAGATTTGACTTTTCTCCTCTTGTTCTTGCTACTCGCGACTTCACGAGTCGAACGCTCGAACCTTCATTCCTTTATCTCCCGAGTCCCTGAGACACGAAAGGTCAACGGGGTATTGACTCTTCCAAAAGCGTGACATGTGTCCAGTTGATTAATTCCCAGGCCCACTCTGCAGTTCTGCCGTGTGTCCCTCGTGTTGACTCTCAGCACTTCACGGTTTCTCTTTTCGCAACTTCGAGAACCCAGCTTTTGGGCTCTCACCTGACGAACCTTCGAGTTCAAGAGATCCTATGATGTCTGACACCTATCCTCCTCCAATGGATGGCTTAGATTACTTCACGACTTTGCTACTCACAGCTTCAGGACTTATATCCTCGACCTTATATCCTCCGATATGCGAAACGGTGAAATTCTGACGCGTCTTCTTCGCAGGTCCCAGGATGGAACTTCCCACCTTTTTGGAGTTCTCAAACTTCGTGACTTCGCGAGTCCGAATGCTAAGCCTTCAGCTTCTCAACTCATGAAACCCCGAAATGATCAATGAGACTCTGACCTCTCGGTGAGTATGCCACCTGTCCACTCCCAAATGGACGGCTCTGATGCCTTTGGTATCTCAGGACTTTTCCCTTCACCGCTCTTCGCGTGAGGTCTAATCCTCATGCAACTCTCGACAGATCTAATGGCTATCGGATTCTTTTCTCAAGATTGGATGGCTCAGATCATCTCGCATATGCGCTCTTCCTGTACTCCCTCATGGATGTGAAAACCTTCAACGATCTAGATCTTTTCGGATCATCCGATGACAACGGTTGCTCCTCCCAAGCTTCGATGCTTTTCCTTCCTGCACTTGAAAGAATTTCAAGTGTCCCAAAGGCCTCGACCTTTGTCTTCTTTCCTCTACGAGCTCTTCTAATTGAGTCCTCCCCTGCGCTCTCAACGATGTTGTTCCTCCTGAGCTTTACTCTCGAATCCTTAATGGACTCTTCGGCTTCTACGCTTCTTGCAGAACCTCTGTGTACACAAGGTGTTATTTGTCCTGAGCTTTCTTGTAGGTTTGACCTCCAAGGAAACTCGTCCTTTTTCCTTTCTCCCTCAAACGGAGATTAGATGTGCTCCTCGCACTATGTTTTCTCAAGCAACCTGATTGATGAGACCTTCAAGGTGTTCAGTAACCCTTCAAAGATCATTCCCTGGATTCTTCTTCTATCTCTGAACTTGAAGAGTTCCTTTTGTGCACTCTGGCACTTATCCAATGCCCTCTTGGAAGAGTATCAAGAATATTCATTGATTCTTGCTTCTATCTGAACTCCTAGCAGAGTTCTTTCTTCTGTGCACTCCTTGCACCTGCTCAATGCCCTCCTAGTAGAGCTTCACAGAACCCAAAGAGATTATGTCTGCAACTGTGTTCCCCCTACACAGCCTTGCCTTCTGAGGTGTTCAACAACCTCAAAGGTCTTCCTCCAAATTGTTGATTCTAGTTTCTGTGCCCACCTGGCATGTCTTTGTTTGACTCCACAGAGTTCAGAAGTGCATCTATGCACTGGTATTATGAGATTGCAGTACTCTGTCACACCCTCGTGGCATGAAACCACAAATAATCTCTCTCTCTAGCCTGAAATTGAAACAACTCCCTGCAAATGTCTAGCATACATCTATAGCATAAATTGAACACACACAGACATTCATTCAACACAGGAAATATGCAGGAAAAACTGTTGTTTGTATTAAATGGAAAATGCCTATTTTTTACAAGGTGTTCTTGAGCACGGCCTGTAACAAGGTCTCGGCTCCTTCTCTTCTCTTCTCTATGCCAACTACTCTTGCGCATACTCTCCCTATTACAAAATGAGATCAAAATTGATCTTTTTCAAGAGGGGCTCTTAGAGCGCTTCCCTCCAACCTACCTACCCTATTCAATTACATTGAAAGGGATGTCTAGTCCACAAATCGGATCTAGATCTTAGCCTTACAAAACATTAAAGGCCTATCTACCTACAGCCTACGCAAAGGCACTGCTTCACGGCTCAACAGCCTAAAACATTTAATTACATTCATTCAAATTTTAAATGAGGACTGTGCCTCTCTTCAACATGCGATTTGAATTCGCTGACGTGGTTGCCTAGCTACCTGGCTGATGTGGAGAGATGCTCCTACATCAGCAGCCCACCACCTCGGCTACCAGTCAAGCTAGCATCATACCCACGCCTTGAGAGTCCTGTCAAGAAATAAATGTCCTCGATATCTAAGGACAATGTGTGGAAACCTACATGGAAAACTTGTTGGTCCATGTCCCAGAAATGAACGAGGTACTCCAACAGCCTGACTTGGGCCGTCATGCCCAGGATCCGAAAGAATTTCAGGAGACCATAGTCGTGCAAAGCAGCAACGGTGCCCGGGTTATTCCTGGAAATAACATCATCTTCTTCATGCTCTCTTTCACTCGATTCTAGAACCATGGTGACAACCAAATGCCTGCATAAGACACATAAGAAGAAGGTCATCAACTCTCTTCAAGACTTGGTACATTTTTCATTGAGGAAACTTTAAAGAAATTTTTCACTTTGTGGTTGTCACAGGTGCCTCTTTGGCACAGTGCAAGGTTCTCGTAGGTGCCTTTGGGGCCACCTGCGAGAACCATGAATTCTCTCAAGTCCCGTGTGGCTGGCCTACGAGAATGTATAAGCACAAATTTGAGCCCTAAAATAAGGTCAAAAACTTGAAATTTACTAATGAAAATTAAAAATTGAACCATGAAAATATAGAAGATAAGGAGCTTACCTCACTGCCAGAGACGGTTCGCCAAATGGTTGTTCGTACCTTCCACATTCGAGCGTCGAAATTCAAGGTAAAAAGAGGGGTTTTGGGCTAAAATCTTGGCAAAGTTACAATGACTATGGTAAAAAGAACTTTTACCCACTTATATGTACTTTTACCATTTTCATTTGTTTTTATAATTGTTTTATTTATTAAACCTAATGCCTAATACCCTTATGAGTGTGAATTTTTGCAGACATAATGACTTCGACGTCCATACACAGGGATACTGATTTTTTCTCTTTTTCATCGCATGATTAAGTTGTTGTTTATGGTTTTTTGCACAAAACCTCGAGCTTGGTCTTTGTCTGTTCCCATGCTCGAAAATACATGAGAATGTAATCAAGTGCACTTTTATCACTTTTTCGGGCTCAACAAGGTTATACAAAAAATGAACCCCCTGGAGTCCTCTTCAAGCTCTTTTTAGACTCTCTAAACATGAAAAAATTGTCGAGCGACCTTGCTATTTTCACTATCGTTAAAGTATTTGAAGAAAGCGTCTGTTGAGCGATAATTTATCTCTTTTTTGGTCTCATCAGACTATTTTATGAAAAAGGAACTGAGAGAGTTCTCTTTTGAGTGTTTTTCCAGACTCTATAATCATGAAAAACCTTCGATTTTTCTATCTTTGGACTCATTAAACAAACATCGAAAGACCCGTAATGGGACCGAACCACTCCTTCTTAGGGTTCATTAAACATACTCCGAAGGACTCATCTGAAGGATGAGCTTACATCAACAAGCATGTGTTATCCTCCTCAAGCTTGCGTAAAAATAAAGAGGTACTCACCAAAAATGGTGGGGGGAAATTTGGGAAAGGGATGTATTTTTGTATTCGTAGTATTGGCAGTAAGTGTCGCTCTTGAACATGACACCCGTTTATTCATTATATGAAGCCAGTTTGGGAAATCCATTTGTCTCTCATTTGATTTTCTACAAGGTCATATCCTGAGTCGTCTCTGAGTCAATGTTGCTAAATCATTGGTCGTGTCATTCATATGTTCAAGAGAAGTTCATCTGAAATTGAGTCAACCATCTGTAGTTGTCCATTCTCTCCGTGTTGGCCTTCCCTGTGTCAAGTCCAACTTACATCATACTCTGTTTCACCTTCAAAATCTATTACTCATTTCATGTCATTGATGGGGGATACATAAAGGCCCTCCTGTGACGAGTTTTTTTCTGTCGACTCCAGCTCACTATCCGAAAACAATACTTAGAAATTATTTGGTACCTTGGAACTTGCATACCTCAATGGCAGGTTTCCTCGCTTTCGACAGTGGGTTTTCATCATTGACCCCTAATTGGGAGATTCCGTTGAATGTTCGACCTCAACTCATTTATTCACATGCGGTGGACTGTACTAGTGTACCTTTGGAGTCATTGACATTAATGGTGATTTCCCTTACACTTGTTAATGGTTTCATCAATGACCGGTAATCAAGTGGTTTCTACCATGTTCGACTTCAGCACATGCAATCACATGGTTAGATTTTTACTTTCGGGTGATGAGATTGAAGACCCTGGATCTCATCTCTTTGATCCAGTTTGCGATGGAATATGTATAATTTTCTGGCACATAGATCCACTTTGTATGTCTCGTGGCTATGTTGTCTTAATTTGAATCTTCTTGCATGGATCCACAGTGTATTCTTGGTGGATATGTGATATTTTGATGGCATGGATCCATGGTGTATGATTGGTGGCCATGACCTATGTCTATGATGTCATTTGTCTGTGATCTGAGTATGGGAATGCCTATCTCGGAACTAGTATGATATTCTGCAGATGCTTGGTTGTTTGCAGGCTTCCGATTAGGTGCGCTCTTAGTTTCTGACACACACACGCAGTTTACAAAGTATTTCAGTTGTCACTGATTCTGGCCTCATACTTTGGGGGGAATTATGTTCCACATGATTTTGGTCATCTTGGTGATGTATTAACAATGGTGTGCTCAGGTTCCCAACAAGAACTTTCTCTTGAGAAAAGTGGCATTTATCTCCTTCCAGAAAACATATTTTCAAAGTGAGTTCGCAGGCTGCTTATAGCCTAGGGTGCAAGAATGACCCATTCTCGCAGGCCACCTTCATCTAGGGTGAAAACTTCTCACATTGTGCTCTATACATAGGGTGCGAACTTGTTGTTAAGCTTGGAAAAGAGATGAAGTCTCGAGGGTTCTAGAAGGGGATCTTCTAGAGAATGGGTTGGCATTTGTATGGTTGTCATTTTACTGGCTTCCCTGATTTGGTGGGATCATTTTCATCAATGTAACCATCTCACCCTCTCCTATATATTGAAATGATTCTCATGGAAAAGTTTAAGGAAGATTAATTGAAGAATTGGTGAAGGAATTGTGTGAAGAACCCAGCTTGAGCAGAAGCTTGGAGACTCTTGTAGGTCTATCAAGAGGAATTGGATCTTCTTCATGCAAGGACGGAGAATGTGTGTGTGATGGAACCAAGAGTCACCGAAAGGAAGCTTGTGACATCAAGGTGATCAAGTTGTATCTTATACTTTCGATTAATATGATACAGCAGCATGTCCTTTTCCCATAAATTCATTCTTACTTTATTGTGTAATTCCTTGATCATACACATAAGTTGACGATTGAATACATT
>JASDQU010713812.1:10810-21982 GCA_032191745.1 Picea mariana | reverse complement strand
GACTCTAACTTAGTATGTTATTTGATGTTGTAGAGGCCATTTAGAGCCTCATTGATTATGTATTTATGTTCCGATCTCTAGATATGTATTGCACTTGGTGTCGTTTTGATATATTCATGAGCATACTTTGGATATATTGTCTCTAATTGTCTCTAATGCTTTGGAAACATGATTTAAAATCTTAAAAATATATTTTTTTCGTTAAAATTTAAATATTTTATGTATTTTTTAAAAAACCGGTTCATTGAAACCGGTTCGACCGGTTTATTACCGGTTCCGGTTCTGGTTTAGGTTGGACCCTCGACCGGTTCCAGTACCGGTTTCGGTTTTTAAAACATTGGATCCGGGTAGATACAGAGGAGAGGGAGGCGTATCTTATCACTTAGTTGGTAGTGTTATCCATCAAATTTGCACTAGGATGGAATTCCAGCGAGCCGCCAAAGTTTGAACATTATTGTTCAAAATTCAGAGTTCAAAAGTTCAGCCGGTCATAAAGACCACCCTTTTTCTCTTTACATTTCCATAAAAAATTGTAATAAGAAATGTTGCATGATGAACTTGTAAAAGGTCTTAGCCACCTTAAGTCCTAAGCGTGAGTTATACTCTGGAGTGTTTTTTCACTTACTAATTATATTTTACCGTTTTCAGGCGATTTATAATTTATGAGTTTTTTCACTCAATCCCTCCAGAGCTAGAGTATATGCCCATGGTTAGGCTTGAGCATCGATCTAAGCCTAGTGTCTAATGTATATTACCATGCTAAACATTCTCCTAGAGTCTTATCGAAATGTACTAAGTCCCCCTTAGAATTTTTTATTTTTTCAGTGAATTAAAAAATTGCCAAAGTTCGGCAATTTTTAATTAAAAAATAAAGATGTATTAAAAAAGTGGTACTAGGGGACTTAATATGCCATGGGGGTGCTCATTTTTTTGACCCAGAGCACCCATATTACATAAGTACCCACTTGGTTGAGTAAAATTAGTGATTTTAATCACTTAAAATTAATTTTACTCCAAAAAAACCAAAAAAGTCAAATAAAATCATAAAAAATCAGCAAGGGCACAAATTAAGGAAACATGTGGGGACATGTTTGAGACAAAATAAAGCCTCAAAAGGCTATGTGGCAGCAAATAATTGATTTTTATTGGTTGAGGGAGTAAAGTGGGGTATGTATTGTATCTATTTGAGCATGTGCCAATAAAGGGCTGCGCACCTCTTGAGAGGTGGCGCACTCCCGTGAGGGGCAGCCAACCTCTTGAGAGGTGGCACCCCATATCTCTTCAAATCTTGAGAGGTGGCGAGTTGGAGGATATGTGGGAGAGGTGGCAGCCACACTCCCCACACTTGGTGTGTGTTTCCCCTCCATGTGGTGCGCCCCTCCTCTCCATGTGGTGCGCCCTCCTCATCTCCCATCTTCTCACCCTTGGCTATATAAAGGAGCATCCTCCCATTGCAAGAGTTAGTTCTAGTTGGGTTAAGGATTGCTTTCATGTTGTAAACTGTACTATCATTCTATATTGGAATAAAGAAAGGCTTTGGAGGCAACTTGGTGTGGATATCATGTGTGGATGTTAATTGTCATGTACCAATCTATGAGGTGAAATTGTTTTGATACATTTCTTTCAATTGGTTAAATGGTAGCTTTGATCTATTAAACTTGTTTGATTCTTAGATCAATTATCTTTCTTTTAACAAGATTTACTAAGTTTGCTTGCATTTTAAATCTTGTTGATGCTCATATGTAATCAAAGAATTCATGCTTTCTTGCTTGATTAACATGCTTTCTAGATTTCATATGTAAAGGATACTACTATTTGATATTGTGTGTAAGTGTGTTGAAGCTTGTAGGGTCTCAGACTTGAAGGGAGGTGGAGCTTGCTTGCATCCTCTTCATCTTCAAGATTCAAAAAGGACAATAGCCCCTCTTTCATGCCAAAAAGACTCCATATTGCCCAAGCTTTCTAAGGGTTTTAAAGCATTTCTTTTCATCTCCTCAAACAAAATCTAAATATTTTTCGAGTTACTTTAGTTTCTTGCAAAGTAAAAGTGTCTTATCAAAAGAATTATCATAAGTTTCTCTTTTCCTTTGCATAGTAAAGCAAGTAGATTGGATCTCTCTTTAATCTAACTTGCAATCTACTTCTAGCTTAAATTTTTGTTGAAATTTTTAAAAGGCTAAAGGTAGTTTTGATTTATAAAGGATTCAAAGTCATATCTTGGTATCTTTGTGACATTACTTACTGTTTTGGGACAGCAAGTAATATCAGAAAGAAAGTCCCTTTTCTTTCTTGTTTTACTCTACTCTTTTTCTCATTTTTAGTGTAGTTTTAATTAGCCAATTTTCTATAGTTTTATGTACATTGACTAACATTTTTGCAAAGTCTTCCAATAGCTTTTTTGGGCATCTTTGCCCCAATTAACTTGTTGTTTTTGCAGGTTTGACGAAAAGACAAAGAGGAATGCTGCCCAAATTTTGAACTTTTCAAGCCTCAAGAACCCCTTGAAGTACCCCGTACTTGTATAAATTTCTAAAAAAAGTTGTAAACCCTTTTCGATCCATTTACATAAGGGTCCTTAGCTTTTTCAAAGACTCTTTAAACGAGCAATTGTAACAGGGTTAATAAAATAAGTGAGCCAAAGGAGGCCTCACTTTTTGTTTTCCCCCTAAGGGGGTTGGTGTTGTGATTTTGGGCATCTTCCATTTAGCTTGTTTTCTTTGCTTAAAGTTCTAAATTATTTCACGTATAAGGATAAGCTAAAAGTAGTATCTCAATTCATCACACCTAAAGTAAAGTTAAATCAATCTAGATTAGTTTCCCTTTGCAAACCCCTACTGGCCAAACACAACCGGCCGGAGGGCAACCACCATCCAACGAACCTTTTCCTCCTGGAGGACTACCTTTCCATGGTGGGCCTACCCCTCCCGGGGGGCAGCCCACTTTTCATGCTCCTCCTGGAGGACAACCTCCGTTTGCCAATCACACCCCGGTCGTAAATCCACCGCTGGCAGGGGGGCAACCTTCGTTTGCTGGAAACCCTTCACAATCCTGGGGAGTATCTTCAGGAGGCACTTTTACTCAACCCCACGTTGGGGGGCACTCGTATAATAACCCACTAGGAGGAGTATCCAATCCTGTTCCTTCCGGAACATCTTACGCACAATCTTATCCGGGCGGCATCCCAAACACCACCTGGAGTTCTCCAAGACCACAGTCTTATCCTCCTCATGGGTCTAATGTGTATCCGCNTCTAATGTATATCTACCTCCAGGATATACCCCTTACCATTATCAAGGGCAAAATGTTTATCCTCCTCATGGGCAAACAAATCACCCGGCCTATAATACTTAGAACCCACCGGTTTATTCAAATGTTTCTCATCCATCATCGAATCTTTCTTATCCTGGCCAGCAACAACCGTATGTAGGAGGATATACTAGCTACAACTATCCCCCTAACCCAGTTTATGGTCCTATTGGTGTTCCTATGTCGCACCAGTATCATCTACACATTAACCGAAAGCTACCTTTCCTTTCGACTCTGGATCTCCTAGTCTTGTCTCGGTTAACTAATGATCCTATTTTTCATTCACCGGTTTGGCCAATCATTCCAGCTAAAATTCCTTCTGATATTTAGAAATTTGAGAGAAAATCAGGTGAAGATCCAAACAACCATGTGATGACTTTCCATTTGTGGTGTTCATCAAACTCCCTCATGGATGATTCTGTATGTTTGTGTCTTTTCCAGCGAACACTTACTGGCTTGGAAGAAAAGTGGTATATTGAACTACCAAGTGCTTCTTTTCATGATTTCAATTCCCTTGCCATGTCTTTCCTCACGCACTTTCAACTAACTATTTACTACGAGACGGATACTGAACTATTGACCTCCCTTTGTCAAACTGACTCTGTGCATATCTCTGGCCATATTCATGAGTGGAGGCGACGATGAAGGATGATCAAGGTAAACATTCCTAACATATTATTGGCGGAATGGTTTACTAAATCACTTTTACCCCCGATCGCTCGTGATGTCTCTATGGGTGGCGTGGTCACAGAGGAACAAGCCATTGCTAGGGCTCAGTATTTAGATTTGGTTTATTCCCAATCTGGTACTTTGTACGATTTTCTTCTGAATGTTTCTCGAGCTAATATCGATCCATCTAAGCCGTCATCCTCATCTCATGTGGATGGTGTTATCAGTTCCATCAAAACTCAATCTTTTTCCCAATCGACCACACTCTCCTCTACCTCCCCCCAAACTCAAATCTCTGAGGTGAATGTAGTTCAATCTTCCCCTTCACAACAATCCAAAGGTAAGAAGAATACAAAGAATAAATCAAAAAATAACAATGAACAACCAAAAACTCAAACACCTGCTACCGAAAAGCAAACACAACGAAAACTGAAATTCCCATGTATCATTTGTGGTGACGATCACTACACTCGAGACTGTCCACTTCACAATGAAGTAGCCAAAATTTTCCAAGGAAAGTCACTACCCACTGTGCTTACTCAACCTTTTCCACAGCAGCAATCCATGGTTGCTCAAACCCCCTCTCCTGGGGTAAGTTCTAGCGATCTTCATGATGAGGCCTCGTCGAGTGCACATATTTATATCTTTAATGGGATCAATTTGACCACAAGATATAATACATATGACACACCATGTAACCCTGACAAAGGAAAAGACACTAATGGTACCAGTAATTTACTGGATCCATCATCATCCTCTGTTAGTCTTCCATCAGTTAATCCTCCATCTGGACCACTTCAGATTGAGAAACCCACGTTCAACTCTATCTTATGCCCTCCTAAGAGCACTATCCACAAAGCTACCTTTAATCCTAGTTCACGTGTCGCCCAAAACTACAACATTGTTGAAGATTTGGCTCAAGCACTGTGTGCTATGTCTACATTAGAAGTTCTACAGCACTTCCCCAGTCAACGTCGAACGCTCTTGGCCGCTATTGGCACTGTTGATCTTGAGTAGTCCAACTATATCATGTTTAACCTGGACAATTATGTGTCTTGACTCTCTCACCAACTTGCTTTTCAATTTGATGTTGTTGTTCATAATCAACAAATCCACCGAACTATTCTGGATGAGGGAACCTCAACTTGTGTCATGTCTTTAGCGTGTTGGAAAGATTTTAAAATCACCCACACTCAAAAAATCCCCAACGATGTTACACGCCTTCGATGGGTGAGGTTTTCATCCCCATGGGCTTTTACAATCCCTGCCCATCCAATTGGGTGGCAAAATTGTTATTTTTGATGTCGAGGTGGTCGACACTCCCCTCGATTACAACTTGTTACTTGGAAGAAGTTGGTTTTATGCTATGACTGTCAGTGCCTTGTCAGTTTTTCAGTGTGTCTAATTTCCTCATCAGGGCAAAATTGTCACTGTTGATCAGTTGGATTTCTGCACGATCGATGCTCACGCTCCCGCTACCAACAATATTCCTTTCTTGGGAGACCACAAGATCACGTATGAAAGCATTGGTGTTGTATTACTAAAAGATTCTAGCCTCATGGGTACCTTCCCTACACCACTTCCACCGACTACACATCATATTGCCACCATCGATATGATTTCCACCGCAGCTTATCAATCTTTGGAATCATCTAACCCTTGGATTGTATCTTGTCCGTTGGAATTCGATGCACTAGGTGACACCATGCCACTTAGTCCAGCCTAACCATCATACGTTTCCATCCAATCCACTTCTCCCTCGTCAGATGACCAACATCTATTGGCACCCGACCGTTCCTCGATGAAATCACTGTTGAGTTCCTTGTCATCTACAATCGACTGCATTTCTCCAATTTTTCCTTTTGATGAATCTATTCTGGAAATGTTTCACATTGACAAGTTACCTCAGGCTAATAACCATCACCGATCCTCTTTTCTTCCCCCTCGTGAAGAAATTCGGGAAGATATACAATCTATCTCCCCTCCTGATGTCGATTTTCTATCGTCTCCCATGATTTCAACTTCCGATGATTTGGATCTGGTAGTGGACATGGTGATTTCTTCGGTAGGGTTATTGGAGCCTGATATCCTTACCCCTATTGAAAACCTTGACATGTGTTCCTTCCTGAGTTATTATCTTCCATCCAGCGAAGATCTCCTGGAAGCCATGACCAAGTTTTGTCCCTTGACATGGTATCCTTCCAGAGCATTATTCTCTTGGAAGCCATGATCAAGCAGAGGCCACGAGCATAGTTTCTCTTCTTTGTAGCAAGCTCGTTAAAAAATGAAACAGAGGCCATGAGTATAGTTCTTTTCCTATTTCAAGCTTGTTAAAAAATGAAACAGTCACCTCTGTTGAACCTTCTTTTCATCCACCCTTCTCCTTTTTCTCATTTACTGGAGAAATTGGCGACAACCTCAAAGTCGGTGAATGAATTGAAGCTTGGGGGGCATGTCTCCAGCCTTTGATGATCATTCTAGAGTTAATCCACTAGCTTTCAAGCTGGGGGCATACCGAGCTTAGTCTTTTTTCTTTCTCGTGCTCATAAATACATGAGAATGCATCCAGGTAAACTTTTATCTCTTTTTCGGACCTGTATGGATACATGAAAAAGGAACCCCCTAGAGTCTCCTTTAAGCTCTTTTTAGACTCTCTAAACATGAAAAGATCATCAAGTGATCTTGCTTCTTTTCCCACTCGTTAAAAGGTTTGAAAGGGCATCTTTCGAGTGATAATTTATCTCTTTTTCGGCCTCGCGAGACTAACATTACGAAAAAGGACAACATTGGAGTCATCTTTAAGTTCTTTTCAGACTCTCTAAATATGAAAATATTTCCGAGTGACCTTGTTCTCTTCACACTCATTAAAGTATTTGAAGAAAATGTTTGTTGAGTGATAGTTTATCTCTTTTTCGGTCTCATCAGACTACTTTACGAAAAAGGAGCTGAGAGAGTTCTCTTTTAAGTGTTTTTCCAGACTCTATAATCATGAAAAACCTTTGAGTTTTCTATCTTTAGACTCGTTAAAACAAACACCAGCAGGCCCATACGGGATCGAACCCTTACTTCTTCCAGTTCGTTAAACAAAGAAAGAGGAACTTACTGAAGGTAAGTTATATTGAGCATCTGTTACCCTCCTCGAGCTCGTTAAATTAAAAAGAGGTACTTGTCTATCTAGATGGGGGAAAAATTTGAAAGAAGCAAGCCAAGCAGTTTTTGAGAACATTACCAAGTAACTCTTAGAGTCTCCCTTGAGCACGAAACTTTGTCTTTGCACACATATTAATCTACTGAACCTATACACTGAACCAATCCTCTGAGTTTTTTCTTACTCCTTTGGGTCACCCGACGAAATTCATAGTATTCACTACATCATCGTGTTTTGGTCCATGTCATGTTTCTGCTGTTGTGCCTCAGTGTTCAAGGGAAGTATCCACCTCGAGAGTCAACTATCACAAATATCTTGTTTCAATACCCGTGTCAATCCATGTTCATTTGATCTACCAATTACATCTCTGTGTCCATTTCGTGTCGTTGATGGGGGATACATCAAGGCCCTCCTTCAACGAGTCTATTCCTATCAACTTTAACACATTATCCAGGAACTAGACTTAGAAACCAGTTAGTACTTTGGGACATGTGTGCCTCAATGGCAGGCCTCCTCATGTTCGATAGTGGGTTTACATCATTGACCTCTGATCGAATGATTCCATGGATGTTTGAATTCAACTCATCCATTCACATTTGTTGGAATGTACTAGAAGTACCTTGGGAATCATTGACATCAATAGTGATCTCCCTCGCGCTTGTTAACGGTTTACATCATTGACCGGTAATCAAGTGGTTTCTTCCATGTTCGACATCAGGACATCTATTAACATGGTTAGATTTGTACTACATCGGGATCGGTAAGAAGACCCTGGGTTGAGTGATCACTCTGATATGTACTTTGCCCGGGTTGTGACGAAGTTTCTCTTGAACAATGACACATATATTGTCACATAGATCCACTTTGTATTGGTCATGGCTATGTCTTGTCATCTCGTAGATCCACTGTGTATTCTTTGTGGCTACGATTAGTTCAGGTCATGGGAGTATAGATCCACAGTGTATTTTCATTGGCTATACCTTTTATCAATATAATTATGGATCTGCAGTGTATTTATGGCAGCCATACCTTGAAAGTCTCTATCACTCAAGCATAGGTATGCCTGCCTTGGGTTTGAAGCATGTCTTAATATTTGTTTGATGGTTGTGTGCAACTTCTATCAAGTTCTCTGAGCCCACACCCTTGCTTGAAAGTCTACAAAGTATTTCAGTTATCAGTTCTCCTCTTCTAACTTCACACTTTGGGGGGCAATCTGTTACACCTCAAAATTACTCACTTTGCAAGTGTCACAAGTGTCATCATTAGTGTCGCAAGTGTCGTCGTCAGTGTCGCAAGTGTCGTATCTTGACCATAAGTGTATAAGTGTTGCTAACATCATACTACCTTCTTTCCTATGTCATGCCTCCAACAACATGACATGGACACTTAGGATACCTCAAAGATTAGTTGTGAAGAGGAGGAATCAATCTACTAGAAATACAAGTCTCTTGCTATTGGAAGAACCACTAAAAATTGAGTTTCAGAGAGGAGTTCTCCCCTATACACTATCAGGGGGTGCTATAACACTCTGTCCACCCTTTTGGGGGAGTGTTATAACACCAGTGCTTGCTTTCCTTCTCTTGGGGAGCACTATAATGCTCTGATGCACTTTTTGGAGGAGCGCTACCTATTCAAGGTGAAATTTTGTTTGTTGAGAAGATATAGGGAAAGATCCCCTCAATATMTRAAGGTAGTTGGTTTCGAATCCTTGGTCAAKCCATGATCTTAGGGAAAATCCTCAACTTACCCCAAAGATATCTCAAGTGGTTGGGCCTCTCCAATCCTATTTAAATAGGCCTTCTCATGGTGAAAGGGATGGAAAAAAGAATTGTGAAKMATCTAACCTATGATCTCATGAAGAAGGTGTCTTTCAAAACATCAGCATTCGGTGTGTGGACTATTTGAGCAAGGGTTCGGATGAGGAAGGCTTGACGAAGMTACTACACTCACATCTATGGCTGTAAGMATTCTTCATTRTTGTTCTCTTTAATATAATATGCTTGGCCTGTTTCTTTCAAATCTGTGTTTGATCTCACATGAATTTGTCTCTAATAGATAGATCTATTTCTAACTAATCTCAGTAGCGGAGGAAGTTGTTTGTACTTTTGTTTGTCTACAAGGCCTATCAAGGAGTTTAAGATTGGAGCTCAACTTGGACCGTGTAGGGACAAACACCGGTAAAAGGTACTTCTTTTCTCCTTCCTCCTCACACATTAKTTTATCTAGATCTAAAAGGAAGTTAGTGTCCATGATAAGCATCTTTTGTCTTAAGAGTTAAGAGTCTAGCTCTCAAGAGGAGATCTACCTGTCCGCAGGGAGATTTTCCTTCAACACATATCATACTATCCTTTTAGATTATTTCCAATAGCTTTCATGGGGTGTTTTCATATACCGAGAAACAAGACCAATAGCAAAGGAAAGATCGACATGTGTATGAGTCAAGTATAAGAGGCTATCAACTAACTGACGGTACAGGGTGGCATCAACTTCAGGAGAAGTACAGGTGGTAGTAATCTTGACTCCAAACTAGAAGGGAGAAGGGGTTGGTTTACAATTGTCCATGTGAAAGGGACGAAGAAGGTCACAAGCATACTTAGACTAGGAAAGAAAAATTCCTACATTGGTTTGCAAAACTTGGAGGCCAAGGAAATAGTGCAAAAATCATAAGTCTATCGTTTCAAATTTCTTCTTAAGGTTGGTTTTCACATGGTTTAAAAGTTTTGAGTCACTACCAGTAAGGATAAGGTCATCAACATAAAGGACAAGGATTATGAGATGGATTCCTACTTTCTTGGTATAGACATTAGGATCAGAATGGAATCTAGAGAATCCAGTGGAAATAAGAAAGTTGTCCATTTTGGTATACCAAGATCGAGGATCTTGCTTGAGACCATAAAGATATTTCTTAAGGTGACAAACAAGGCTAGAGTCATTCTGAACATAGCCAAGAGGTTGTTCCATGTATATTTATTCTTAAAAATCTTCATGCAAGAAGGTTGATTTAACATCCATCTGATGGACCTCCCATTTATGTGAGGCAACAAGGGAAAGAACAAGTCAGATGTAATTCATTTTGGCTATAGAGGAAAAGGTTTCATTATAGTCAATTCCCTCAACTTGGGAAAATCCTTTGGCAACTAACCGAGCCTTGTGTCTTTCAACACTTCCATATAATGCATACTTAGTTCTATAGACCCATTTACATCTGACAATTTTTATTCCTTTTGGAAGAGGTACAAGATCCTAAGTATCATTTTCCATTAAAGAATGATACTCTTTATTCATTGTTGTATCCCAATTTGGATGACCTGAAGCTTCTGCAAATGTCTTTGGATCATGAGTTTCTAAAATTGAGCCAAAAGAGAAGAGGCTCATTGGAACTATGAACGTCTCCAATGCTGATCTGAAGGATCACCGACAAGATCACCAGCTACTTCTCGTGTTGAATGGACCCATCTAGGAAGCGGTAGAGTTGGTGTTGGTTCATATTCAAAGGAATCATCTGGAGGAAGGTGAGTAGGCAGAGGTGGATTTTCACCCTCGTTGTCATCATCTGAAGAAGAAACCAAAATAGAAGAAGGCACAAACATCGAAGATGGCTTGCAGGTCGAAGAAGGCACAACCGTAGAATTAGGCTTACAGACCGAAGAAGGCACAACCGTCGAATTAGGCTCGCGGGCCAAAGAAGGCACAAACACCAAATTAGTCTTGCAGGCCAAGAGATTTTCATCAAATTTAACATCTCTTATAATATTAATTTCATTACAATGTGTTTAAAGAAATCTATAACCTTTGACATCTTCAGAATAACCAACAAATATACACTTCTCACTTTTAGGCTGCAATTCTTTCCTTTTCTCATCGGGAATGTGAGCCCATGCTATACTACCAAATACACGGAAGTGACTTACATCTGGTTTAATTTTATTCCAATCTTCTTCCAGTGTTATATTTTTAAGAGCCTTTGTGGGAGTGTGATTTACTATGTAATTTTCACAGTTGATGGCTTTCGCCCAATACTTTAGACGTAATCCCTTAGATTGGATCAT
>JASDQU010713811.1:36605-47068 GCA_032191745.1 Picea mariana | reverse complement strand
ACTTCATTCCAACTTGGGCCTGGGACATGACCTGAAGTTGAGAAAAAGAGTCCCGAGAGCTACACGTCTTCGCCCGCAATCAAGACTGTGGTTTACAACTCTCAAATGGGTATCCAAATATGATTTCATACGTGGAAACAGAGGGGTTTCTTTTCAACCCATAATCCCACTTTGTACCAACTTAGGACTGAAACGTGACCCGAGCTTGAGAAAAACCGTCCTGAGAACTACACGTCTTCGCCCGCAATGAATATTATGGTGTACAACTCTCAAATGGGTATCCAAATATAATTTCATATTTGGAAATGGGGGATGTTCCTTTTCAACCCTTAGTTCAACTTCGTTCCAAACTTGGGCCTAGAATATGACCCAAAGTTAAGAAAAAGCGACTCGAGAACTACATGTCTTCACCCACAATCAAGACTGTGGTGTACAACTCTCAAATGGGTATCCAAATAACATTTCATACATGGAAATAGAGGGTTTTGCTTTTCAACCCATAATAACACTTCGTTATAACTTGGGCCTGGAACGTGACCCGAAGTTTAGAAAAAGAGGCCCGAGAACTACACGTCTTCACCCGCAATCAATACTATGGTGTACAAATCTCGAATGGGTATCCAAATATGAGTTGATACGAGAAAATAGAGGGTTTTTCTTTTCAACCCATAATCCCACTTCGTTCTAACTTGGGCTTGGAACGTGACCTGAAGTTTAAAAAAAGTGGCTCGAGAACTACACGTCTTCGCCCGCAATCAAGAACGTGGTGTACAACTCTCAAATGGGTATCCAACTATGATTTCATACGTGAAAACAGAGGGTTTTTATTTTCAAACCGTAATCCCACTTTGTTCCAACTTGGGCCTGGAATGTGGCCCGATGTTGAGAAAAAGTGGCCCAAGAAATACAAGTCTTTGCCCGCAATCAAGACTGTGGTGTACAACTCTCAAATGGGTATCAAAATATAAATTCATACGCGGAAATAGAGGGTTTTTCTTTCCAACCTATAAACCCACTTCGTTCCAACTTGGGCCTAGAACGTGACCTGAAGTTGAGAAAAAGAGGCCCGAGAACTACATGTCTTCGCCTGCCATCAAGACTATGGTGTAAAACTCTCAAGTGGGTATCCAAATATGATTTTATACACGAAAATGGAGGGTTTTTCTTCTAAACACGTAATCCCACTTCGTTCCAACTTGGGCCTGGAACGTGACCCGAAGTTGAGAAAAATCGTCCCGAGAAATACAAGTCTTCACTCACAATCAAGATTGTGGTGTACAACTCTCAAATGGGTATCCAAATATGATTTCATACATGGAAACAAAGGAATTTTATTTTCAACCCGTAATCCCACTTCGTTCAAACTTAGGCCTGGAACGTGACCCAAAGTTGAGAAAAAGCGGCCCGAGAACTACGCATCTTCGCCCACAATCAAGACTGTGGTGTACAACTCTCAAATGGGTATCCAAATATGATTGCATACGCGGAAAGAGAGGCTTTTTCTTTTCAACCCGTAATCCCACTTCGTTCCAACTTGGGCTTGAAACGTGAATCGAAGTTGAGAAAAAGCGCCCTGAGAACTATACATCTTGACTTGCAATCAAAACTGTGGTGCACAACTCTCAAGTGGGTATCCAAATGTGATTTCATACGTAGAAACAGAGGGTTTTACTTTTCAACCTGTAATATCACTTCGTTCCAACTTGGGCCTGGTACGTCACCCGAAGTTGAGAGAAAGCGGCCCGAGAACTACACGTCTTCGCCCGCAATCAAGAATGTGGTGTACAACTCTCAAATGGGTATCCAAATATGATTTAATACTTGGAAACAAAGGATTTTTCATTTCAACCCGTAATCTAACTTCATTCCATCTTGGACCTTGTACGTGACCCGAAATTGAGAAAAAGCAGCATGAGAACTACACGTCTTCGCCCGCAATCAAGACTGTGGTGTAAAACTCTCAAATGGGTATCCAAATATGATTTCATACACAGAAATGAAGGGTTTTTCTTTTCAACCCGTAATCCCACTTCGTTCCAACTTGGGCCTGGAACATGACCCGAAGTTTAGAAAAAGCGTCTCGAGAACTACAGGTCTTCGCCCGCGATCAAGAATGTTGTGTACAACTCTCAAATCGGTATCAAACTATGATTTCATACATGAAAAGAGAGGGAATTTCCTTTCAACCCGTAATCCCACTTCATTCCAACTTCGGCTTAGAACGTGACCCGAAGTCGAGAAAAAGCAGTCCGAGAACTACACTTCTTCACCCGCAATCAAGACTGTGGTGTACAACTCTCAAATAGGTATCCAAATATGATTTCATAAGCAGAAATAGAGGGTTTTGCTTTTCAACCCGTAAACCCACTTCATTCCAACTTGGGCCTGGAACATGACCCGAAGTTGAGAAAAAGAGACCCAAAAACTACACGTCTTCTACCTCCATCAAGATTGTGGTGTACAACTCTCAAATGGGTATCCAAATATGATTTCATACACGGAAATGGAGGGTTTTACTTTTCAACCTGTAATCCCACTTCATTCCAACTTGGGCCTGGAACGTGACCCAAAGTTGAGAAAAATCGGCCCGACAACTACACATCTTCGCCCGCAATCAAGACTGTGGTGTACAAATCTCAAATGGGTATCCAAATATGATTTCATATGCAGAAAAAAAGGACTTTTCTTTTTAACCCGTAATCCAACTTCGTTTGAAATTGGGCTTGGAACGTGACCCAAAGTTTAGAAAAAGAGGTCTGATAACTACACGTCTTCGCCCACAATCAATACTATGGTGTACAACTCTCGAATGGGTATCCAAATATGATTTCATACGCGGAAACGAAGGATTTTTCTTTTCGACCCGTAATCCAACTTTGTTCCAACTTGGACCTGGAACCTGACCCGAAGTTGAGAAAACGTGGCTCGAGAACTACACATCTTCGCCTGCAATCAAGACTATGGTGTACAACTCTCAAATCTGTATCCAAATATGATTTCATACGTGAAAACAAAGGGTTTTGATTTTCAACCCATAATCCAACTTCGTTCCAACTTGGGCTTGGAACGTGACCCAAAGTTGAGAAAAAGCGACCCCAGAACTACACATCTTTGCTCGCAATAAAACATGTAGTGTACAACTCTCAAATGGGTATCCAAATATGATTTCATATGCAAAAATAGAGGTTTTTTGTTTTCAACCCGTTGTCCCACATCGTTCCAACTTGAGCCTAGAACATGACCCGAAGTTGAGAAAAAGTGACTCGACAACTACACGTCTTCGTCTGCAATCAATATTGTGGTGTACAAGTCTCGAATGGGTATCCAAATATGATTTCATATTTGGAAACAAAGGATTTTGCTTTTCAGCCCATAGTTCTACTTCGTTCCAAACTTGGGCCTGGAATGTGACCCGAAGTTGAGAAAACACGGCCCGAGAAGTACATGTCTTCATCTGTAATCAAGACTGTGGTGTACAAATCTCAAATGGGTATCCAAATATGATTTCATATTTCGAAACGAAGGATTTTTCTTTTCAACCCGTAGTTCCACTTCGTTCCAAACTTAGGCCTGGAACATGACCGGAACTTGAGAAAAAGCGACCCGAGAACTACACATCTTCAGCCACAATAAAAAATGTGGTGTACAACTCTCAAATGGGTATCCAAATATGATTTCATATGCATAAACGGAGGGTTTTTATTTTCAACCCGTTGTCCCACTTCGTCCCAACTTGGGCCTGGAACATGACCCGAAGTTGAGAAAAAGCAACCCGACAACTACACGTCTTCGCCTGCAATCAAGACTGTGGTGTACAAGTCTCAAATGGGTATCCAAATATGATTTCATATTTGGAAACGAAGGATTTTGCTTTTCAACCTGTAGTTCTACTTTGTTCCAAACTTGGGCCTGGAATGTGACTTGAAGTTGAGAAGACGCAGCCCGAGAACTACACTTCTTCACCCACAATCAAGACTGTGGTGTACAAATCTCAAATGGGTATCCAAATATGATTTCATATTTGGAAGCAAAGGATTTTTCTTTTCAACGCATAGTTCCACTTCGTTCCAAACTTGGGCCTCGAACATGACCGGAAGTTGAGAAAAAGTGACCCGAGAACTACACGTCTTCGCCCACAATCAATACTATGGTGTACAACTCTCAAATGGGTATCCAAATATGATTTCATACATGGAAACAGAGGATTTTTATTTTCAACCTGTAGTTCCACTTCTTTCCAAACCTGAGTCTGGAACGTGACTCGAAGTTGAGAAAAAGCAGCTCGAGAACTACACATCTTCGCTCGCAATCAATATTGTGGTGTAAAACTCTCAAATGGGTATCAAAATATGATTTCATACGAGGAAACGAAGGATTTTTCTTTTCAACCCGTAGTTCCACTTCATTCTAAACTAGGGCCTAGAACGTGACCCGAAGTTGAGAAAAAGTGGCTCGAGAAATACACGTCTTTGCCCGCAATAAGGACTGTGGTGTACAACTCTCAAATGGGTATCAAAATATGATTTCATACACGAAAATAGATGATTTTTATTTTCTACCCATAGTTCCACTTCATTCCAAACCTGGGCCTGGAGGGTGACCCGAAGTTGAGAAAACGCGGCCCGAGAACTACACGTCTTCACCCGCAATCAAGACTGTGTTGTACAACTCTCAAATGGGTATCCAAATATGATTTCATACACAGAAACGAAGGATTTTTCTTTTCAACCCGTAGTTCCACTTCTTTCTAAACTTGGGCCTGGAACGTGACCCGAAGTTGAGAAAAAGCGGCCCCATAGCTACACTTCTTCGCCCGCAATCAAGACTTTGTTGTACAACTCTCAAATGGGTATCCAAATATGATTTCTTACGCGAAAACGAAGGATTTTTATTTTCAACCTGTAATCCTACTTTGTTCCAAAATTGGGCATGGAATGTGACATGAAGTTGAGAAAATGTGTCCCGAGGATTTCCCTTTTCAACCTGTAGTTCCACTTCGTTCCAAACTTGGGCCTGGAACGTGACTCAAAGTTGAGAAAAAGCGGCTTGAGAACAACACGTGTTTTCCCGCAATCAAGATTGTGGAGTACAAATCTCAAATGGGTATCCAAATATGATTTCAATAGCGGAAACAAAGAATTTTTCTTTTCAACCCGTAATCCCACTTCGTTCCAACTTGGGCCTGGAACGTGACCTAAAGTTAAGAGAAAACGGCCCGAGAAGTACACATCTTCGCCCACGCTCAAGACTGTGGTGTACAACTCTCAAATTGGTATCCAAATATGATGTCATATTTGGAAACGGAGGATTTTTCTTTCCAACCCGTAGTTCCACGTCATTCAAAACTTAGGCCTAGAATATGACCCAAAGTTGAGAAAATGTGGCCCGAGATCTACACGTCTTCGCCCGCAATAAAGACTGTGGTGTACAACTCTCAAATGGGTATCCAAATATGTGGAAACGAAGGATTTTGTTTTTTCAACCCGTAGTTCCACTTCATCCCAAACTTGGGTTTGGAACGTGACCCGAAGTTGAGAAAACGCAGCCCCGGAACTACACGTCTTCTCCTGCATTCAAGACTGTGGTGTGCAACTCTCAAATGGGTATCAAATATGATTTCATACGCAAAAACAGAGGATTTTTCTTTTCAACCCATAGTTCCACTTCGTTCAAAAATTGGGCGTGGAACGTGACCCGAAGTTCAGAAAAAGTGGCCCCAGAACTACATGCCTTCACCCGCAATAAGGACTGCGGTGTACAACTCTCAAATGGGTATCCAAATATGCTTTCATATTTGAAATGGAGGATTTTTCTTTTCAACCCGTAGTTCCACTTCGTTCCAAACTTTGGCCTGGAACGTGACCCTAAGTTGAGAAAAAGCGGTCCGAGAACTACAGGTCTTTGCCCATAATCAAGACTGTGGTGTACAACTCTCAAATGGGTATCCAAATATGATTTCATATTTGGAAGCAGGGGATTTTCATTTTCAACCCGTAGTTCCATTTTGTTCCAAACTTGGGCCTCGAAAGTGACCCGAAGTTGAGAAAACACGGCCCCAGAACTACACGTCTTTGCCCGTAATCAAGACTGTGGTGTACAAATCTCAAATGGGTATCCAAATATGATTTCATACGTGGAAATGAAGGGTTTTTCTTTTCAACCTATAATCACACTTCATTGCAACTTGGGCCTGGAACATGACCCGAAGTTGAGAAAAGGCGGCCCGAGAACTACACGTCTTTGCCTGCAATCAAGATTGTGGTGTACAACTCTCAAATGAGTATCGAAATATGATTTCATATGTGAAAACTGAGTGTTTTTATTTTCAACACGTAATGCCACTTCGTTCCAACTTTAGCCTGGAACGTGACTCGAACTGGAGAAAAAGTGGTCCGAGAACTACACGTATTCGCCCAAAATGAAGATTGTGGTATAGAACTCTCAAATGGGTATCCAAATATGATTTCATATGCAGAAATAGAGGGTTTTGTGTTTCAACCCGTAATCCCACTTCGTTCCAACTTTGCCCTGGAACGTGACCCGAAGACAAGAAAAAACGGACCAAGAGCTACACGTCTTCTCCCGCAATGAAGACTATGGTGTACAACTCTCAAATGGGTATCCAAATATGATTTCATACGTGAAAACTGATATTTTTTCTTTTCAACCTGTAATCCCACTTCGTTCCAACTTGGGCTTGGAACGTGACCCAAAGTTGAGAAAAAACGGTCCGAGAACTACAAGTCTTCCCCTGCAATCAAGAATATGGTGTACAACTCTCAAATGGGTATCCAAATATGATTTCATACATGGAAACAAAGGGTTTTACTTTTCAACCACTAATCCCACTTCTTTCAACCTTGGGCCTGGAACGTGATCCGAAGTTGGGAAGAAGCAGCCCGACAACTACATGTCTTCGCCCGCGATCAAGACTATGGTTTACAAATCTCAAATGGGCATCCAAATATGATTTCGTATTTGGAAACAAAGGGTTTTTCTTTTCAATCCGTAGTCTCACTTTGTTCCAACTTGGGCCTGGAACGTGACCCGTAGTTGAGAAAAAGCAGCCCGAGAACTATACATCTTCACCCGCAATCAAGAATGTGGTCTACAACTCTCAAATGGGTATCCAAATATGATTTCATACATGGAAACGAAGGATTTTTCTTTCCAAAGCGTAATCCCACTTTGTTCCAACTTGGGCCTGGAACGTGACCCAATGTTGAGAAAACGCGTCCCCAGAACTAAACACCTTCACTCGCAATCAAGATTGTGGTGTACAAATCTCAAATGGGTATCCAAATATGATTTCATATGCGAAAACAGAGGATTTTTCTTTTCAAACAATAATCCTACTTCATTCCAACTTGGGCCTGGAACGTGAACTGAAGTTGAGAAAAAGTGGCCCGAGAACTACATATCTTCGCCCACAATCAAGGTTGTTGTGTACAACTCCAAAATTTGTATCTAAATATGTTTTCATATGCAAAAATAAAGGATTTTTCTTTTCAACCAGTAGTTCCACTTTGTTTCAATCTTGGGCTTGGAACATAACACAAAGTTGAGAAAAACCGGCCCGAGAATTACACGTCTTCGCCCGCAATCAAGATTGTGGTGTAAAAATCTCAAATGGGTATCCAAATAATATTTCATACTTGGAAATGAAGGATTTTTCTTTTCAACACGTAGTTCCACTTTGTTGCAAAGTTGGCCCTGGAACGTGACCCAAACTTGACAAAAAGCGGCACACGAACTACACGTCTTCGCCCACAATCAAGACTTTGGTGTACAACTCCCAAATGGGTATCCAAATATGATTTCATACGTGGAAACAGAGGATTTTTCTTTTCAACCCGTAGTTCCACTTCCATCCAAACTTGGGCCTAGAACATGACCCGAAGTTCAGAAAAAACGGCTTGAGAACTACAGGTATTCGCCCATAATCAAGATTGTGGTGTACAACTCTCAAATGGGTATCCAAATATGATTTCATACATGGAAACAAAGGATTTTTATTTTCAACCCGTAGTTCCTCTTCGTTCCAAGCTTGGGCCTGAAACATGACCCAAAGTTAAGAAAAAGCGGCACGAGAACTACACGTCTTCGCCTGCAATCAAGACTGTGTTGTACAACTCTCAAATGGGTATCCAAATATGATTTCATATTTGGAAACAGAGGACTTTTCTTTTCAACCCGCAGTATCACTTCGTTCCAAACTTCGGTATTGAAACCCAGAGATGAGAAAACACAGTCCCAAAACTACACATCTTCGCACACAATCAAGATTGTGGTGTACAACTCTCAAATCGGTATCGAAATATGATTTCATACACGAAAAGGGTTGATTTTTCTTTTCAACCCGTAGTTCCGCTTCGTTCCAAACTTGGGCTTGGAACTTGATCCGAAGTCGAGAAAAAGCAGCTCGAGAAATAAATGTCTTCGCCCGCAATCAAGACTATGGTGTACAACTCTCAAATGGGTATCCAAATATGATTTCATACGTGGAAACAAAGTATTTTTCCTTTCAACCCGTAGTTCCACTTCTTTCCAAAATTGGGCCTGGAACGTGACCCGAAGTTGAGAAAAATGAGCCCGAGAACTACACGTCTTCGCCCATAATCAAGACTGTGGTGTACATCTATCAAATGGGTATCCAAATATGGTTTCATAAGCGAAAATGAAGGATTTTTCTTTTCAACCCATAGTTCCACTTCATTCCAAACTTGGGCTTGGAATGTGACCTGAAGTTGAGAAAACACACCCGGAGAACTACACGTTTTCTCCCGCAATGAAGACTATGGTGTACAACTCTCAAATGGGCATTGAAATATGATATCATATGCGGAAAAGAAGGATTTTTCTTTTCAACCCGTAGTTCCATTTCATTCCAAACTTGGGCCTGGAATGTGACCTGAAGCTGAGAATACGTGGCCCCAGAACTACACGTCTTCGTCTGCATTCAAGACTGTGGTGTGCACCTCTCAAATGGGTATCCAATATGATTTCATACGCAAAAATAGAGGATTTTTCTTTTCAACCCATAGTTCCACTCCGTTCACAAATTCGGCGTAGAACGTGAACCAAAGTTGAGAAAAAAACGGCCCCAGAACTACACGTCTTCGCCCGCAATCAAGACTGTGGTGTACAACTCTCAAATGAGTATCCAAATATGATTTCATACGTGGAAACTGGGTGTTTTTCTTTTCAACCCGTAACACCACTTCGTTCCAACTTGGCTCTGGAACGTGACTTGAAGTTGAGAAAAAGTGGCCAGAGAACTACACTTCTTCGTGCGCAATCAAGACAGTGTGTACAACTCTCAAATGGGTATAAAAATATGATTTCATATGCGAAAACGAAGGGTTATGCATTTCAACCCGTAATCCCACTTCGTTCCAACTTGGGCCTGGAACGTGACCCAAAGTTGAGAAAAAAACGGCACGAGAACTACACGTCTTCGCCCGAAATCAAAATTGTGGTTTACAACTCTTGAATGGGTATCCAAATATGATTTCATACGTGGAAACAGAGGGTTTTTCTTTTCAACCCGTAATCCCACTTCGTTCCAACTTGGGCTTAGAAAGTGACCCGAAATTGAGAAAAATCGGCCAAAGAACTACATGGCTTCGCCCGCAATCAAGACTATGGTCTACAACTCTCAAATGGGTATCCAAATATGCTTTCATATGTGGAAATGGAGGATTTTTCTTCTCAACCCATAGTTCCACTTCAGTCCAACTTAGTCCTGGAACTTGACCCGAAGTTGAGGAAAAGAGGACCGAGAACTACACATCTTCACCCACAATCAAGACTGTGGTGTACAACTCTCCAATGGGTATCCAGATATGATTTCATACGCAGAAATAGAGGTTTTTTCTTTTCAACCCGTAGTTCCACTTCGTTCCAAACTTGGGCCTAGAATATGACCCGAAGTTGAGAAAATGTAGCCCGAGAACTACAGGTCTTTGCCCGTAATCAAGATTTTGGTGTACAACTCTCAAATGGGTATCCAAATATGATTTCATATGCCAAAATAAATGGTTTTTCTTTTCAACCAGTAATCCCACTTAGTTCCAACTTGGGCCTGGAACGTGACCCGAAGTTGAGAAAAAGCGGTCGGAGAACTACAATTCTACACCTACAATCAAGACTATGGTGTACAACTCTCAAATGGGTATCCAAATATGATTTCATATTTGGAAACAGAGGGTTTTTCTTTTCAACCCGTAATCTCACTTCGTTCCAACTTGGTCCTGGAATGTGACCCCTAGTTGAGAAAAAGCGGCCCGAGAACTATATATCTTCACCTGCAATCAAGATTGTGGTGTACAACTCTCAAATGGGTATCCAAATATAATTTCATACGTGGAAACGAAGGATTTTTCTTTCCAATGCGTAATCCCACTTTGTTCCAACTTGGGCCTGGAACATCACCCAAAGTTGAGAAAACACGGCCCCATAAC
>JASDQU010713810.1:15428-28721 GCA_032191745.1 Picea mariana | reverse complement strand
GAACAAATAGCCGTGGGCCGTTAGATCCAACATACATGCAAGGAGTATAAGAGCCGAACTCATTCATACTCCAAATCTTAGGAGAAGGAGAGATGAATATTGTTAGATATAAAATCTAAAGATGAGGAGCGACTTGAACCGTATATACCTTTCGTGGGAATGAATTCAGGAAATCAAATATTGGGAAATCAGGAGTCATAAGAAGGGAGGTGCTCTAAGCTCTGAAATACCGAAACGTGAAATTGCGATTAGATCCAGACCATTGGATCAAAGAGATCCTAGCTGTCGATTGAATAGGAAATGAACTTATGAAGTCACGATTCATGAAGTCATTCTCGACCATCAGATCATCCGAAAAGATCACAGCCATTGATCGTTCCGAAAAGATCACAGTCACTGATCGTACCAAAATGTTCATCGCCGTTGATCATTCCGAAAGCATTAGGACCATCCTTTGTCAAGGATGGCATGTGGCAAAGGGTTGTCATTTCGCTGACTCAAAGAATGGAAAATTCAAATGTAAGTGTTGTGGGAACTCGCGATATGTGAGGTCACGAAGAGATCCCAGCCGTCGGTTGGAAGGCGGGAACATGGCACTGGATCAATGAATTTGGGGATTCTTTATTCAGAGAAACAACGTCAAGAGTTGTTCAAAATCCTGAAATGTAAAAATGTGAAACACTCAGCCCTGGGTCATAACCTGTGGTCACGAGGAGGGGAGGAGCTAGTGTAGCTAAGCTCTATTTTGACAATCAAAATATGGAGTGTCGATACCCTTCATCACAAGAATGTCGAAATGAAAAATCGTGATAAGATAAGGGCCATCGGATCTGGAAAACATTGGAGGGACRTTGGATTGAGCCAAGGAAAAACGACACAGYAGACCACTTYAGCTAAGGACACATGGCATACTCAGACACTGACAAGTGTCAAGTTGATATGGCATTACATGCATGTGTATATCGCGTATATGAATGACAAGTGGCAGCTATAAGGATTGTGACACGTCATCAAGTGACGTAAGTGTTTATGTCACCCCAGGAGTCTCACTTCAGAGTTTTGCATTGTAAGCAAAAAATCTAGTGTCTTGAAGTCTCGAACACTAAAACTCTGAAAGGGATATGCGTTAGGCGATTTACAGTCAATGGGAGTTGAACTATTGGTGGTCACGAATATTCGAAGGAAAAACACCGAAATCTCGACAGCCACACATCTCAACACATGATTAAGACACAGTTGTTCGACTAAGGAAAGAAGGGATCGAATTAAGGTTTAAGATGGACCATTTATCTCTTCCATGGAAGAGACATGAACCAACTGATCATATCGGTGATATCACAACCGGGAGTATTATAAGGAGCAGTGTCTCGAAGACTCGATGGCCAAAGTGTTGAAATCTCGACAGCCATCCATCTCATCGTGTGATCAAGTCACAATTGTCGGATTCAGCTGTGAAATGATGAGTCTAGGACTAAAGTAGACCATAGATCTATCTTTACGAAATAAATATGAACCATCCGATTGTTTCGGAGATTCACTGATCACGGTTTTGGTAAAGTGTGAAGTCACGAAGACTCAAATATCTAAATGCCAAAACCCTGATAGCCATCCATATATGTGGGTGATTGAATCACGACCATTGACTCTAATAAAGTGCTTAAAGCATGCATTTGGTCTAGCACCTGGTCACCGCAGTTGGTCGTATGGTTCGGAGATGTAATTGTCAATTTCATAATCGAGAGTTTTGAAAGGTTGGACGTAACGAAGACCCAAATGGAAAAGTACCAAAATCTTGTTAGTCGTCTGTCTCAACAGAAGATAGCATTATGACCATTGATTTGGTAAAGAGCTCAAGCACTCGTTCAAGCTTAGCATTCGGTCACCGCCGTTGGTCATATTCTATAAGAATTATAAAAGGAAATTATACCATGTCGCTATAATTGGTAAAGCCAATGGTTCTATAACACATGGTCATATGTGATGGTATGAAGGAAGTGCCTTCACGGAATCTGGTCTCTGTAAATATAACAGAGATTGGGGATCGAGTATAAAGGATTAAATTGATCCATGACTGTGATCAATTTATGAAAGGTATTCACGGTATAATGAACCAATACACAGTCATGATTAAAAGAGAATAAATCATGAAAATATGAATAAATAATAAGAAGGAAAAATGATATTAATTAATGTTTAGTTTATCATTTTAAATGAAAAGGTACAATGGTTCAAATAAAGGGACACGATGTTTTAAAATTTCACACTAGTTTGAAGATTATATAAACGAGAAAAAGTGGTGAGAAGAATGTGTCTATGTGGTTTACATTAGAAGATCGAGAACATGAGTAGAGTCCAAGATGAATAACTGTTTGTTCTAAGGTGCCTGTCAATGTCTTATTGAACATCAAGAATAGAATAAGACAGAGCAGCAGTTATGCAATCCAGTACTTGATACAAAAGAGCATTCAAGCAAAGGTTGCAACAAACAAGTAGAAATACAACAATGGTTGTATGAGTCAAATTCAGTGAAGTAAAAAAGAGAATGAATTGTATTATAAACTAAGGGTGGTTGGGTGGTGCAAGGGCAAGTTGGAGACTACAGGGGAGTTAGTGCTTCCTTGTCATTTGCAACTGACTAAATAGGGGGTTGTAGCCTCCTACCAGTTGTTGTTGGTGAACAGAGGGAGTTGGTGCTTCCTTGTCAGTTGTGGCTGACTAAACAGGGGGTTGAATCCTCCACCAGTTGTTGCTAGTGAATGAGGGTGTGGGTGCATCCTTCCAGTTGTAGCTGGTAAATGGGGTGTGGCAACATCCTTTCAGTTGTAGCTGAAGAAACTTAGGGAATGTCTTTCCATCAAGTTGTAGCTTGAAAACAGTTTTGTAAAATAACTTTTTATTAATGAGAAAAGAGTTGGTGGTTTTCCCTGTTGGGTTCCACGATAAAATCTTGTGTTCATAAGGGTTTGTTTTTCATCATATACTACTTAATTGAATAATTAATATGTGTGCTTAATATGAATGAAGATAAAAATAAAAAGTAGTCAATGCTGATTCACTCCCCCCTCTCAGTATTGCTGGATATTTCCATCAATTGGTATCAGAGCAAGGTTCCTTTAAGCACAGTCTAACAAACTAAAAGGAAGATCAAATTAAGCACACATGGATGAACAAAATATTTACAATGATAATGGAACTCCAATACTTAGAAAAGATGGATACATATTTTGGAGTATAAGAATGGAAAGTCGTATGAAGGCATTAGGACATGATGTATGGAATTCAGTGATCACTGATTATTTCCCACCAAATAGAGTAAGGACTCTAGCTCAAAAGAAAGCGAAGAAAATTAACTCAATGGTAATGAATACAATCCTTGATGGACTACCTGATGATGTCAAAGAAAATATAGGTGAATGTAACTCTACAAAGTAACTTTGGGACAAGATAAAAGACCTCTACTCAGATGAGAAGTCAAATGAAACATTTCAATCAGAACAAAGTTCAGTCTACAACAATACTAGTAATGAAGACTCCTTTGAAAAATACTCAGACATTGAAGCAGAAGTTAATCTGGAAGCTGAGCTTGAAAGTGCTTTGAATGAAGTGAGAAAATATAAACAAGGGTGTAAACAACTAAAGGATCAACTTAAGACTGTTGAAAAATTCAAGAAAGGGACTAAAGCCCTTAATAAAGTTATAAGTCTACAAAGATCTCCCTTGAACAGATATGACCACGCACACATAATTAAAGGATCAAGTCCTATTACTCAGATTGAGATTGAAGATGACATGTCTAGTGATGATACCTCCAAAGAATGTTCTCATCCTCCCAAGAAGATGTATCAAATAAAAAAAGAAGACTCGGCCATCAATAAAGGTAAAGACTCTCCACAATCTTTTGAGTGCAATAATGTTGATATTGAATTCTCCCCTGCAAGTAGATAAGAAGATTCAAATACAATAACAGAATGTTCTGTTAGCATCTATCCCATGGAAGAAGAAGAAGAAAAACTATCAAAGGCAAAAGAAAAGGTTGATTGGAGTCTCTCTGAATACCTCTATCATCATAATGAATCAGACTATAGCTATCTTCATGACTACACTCAAGAATTTCTTGAAAAGAGTCAAAAACATGTCTTGGAAATAAAGAAAATGCTCAAGGATAGTAAAAAGATAATACATGAGCAGGACAATCAATTAGAAGAGAAAGAAGAGGAGGTCAAGAGACTGAAAAATGAAATCAGTCAAGCAAAAGAAGAAAAGAAGGAAAATGATGTCTCAAGCAAAAACCTTGCAGATCTAAAAGAACTAAGGGAAAACTATGTCAATTTTAAAATCCAACTTGAAGAATTTAAAAGGAGAGAAAAGGTAGTAAGGAACCAGTTGGACAAAAAGGAAGAATCTTGTCATAAGATGGAAGCAGAAGTTGTGAATCTTAGAAAAAAGGTTGAGAAGTTAAACACCCAAATAAATTTCTTGAACAACTTCATGACCCTAGATGAGATCTTGGATAGTTGGAGATCATCATATGACAAAACCGGTCTTGGCCACAACAAGGAAGAAATTAGTAATCTCAAGAAACCTGATGCAAGTCCTTCATTTGTAAAAAATGAAGACAAGTCTGATGTGATTCTTTCTTTTATAAAAAGGGAAAGCAAGTATGAAGTGGGTTCTTCATGTTCAAAGGATAAAAGAAACACTACAAAACTTAGAACATCAGATCAAGGAAGACATCCAGAAGTTACTCATACACCTCAAAGCAAGTTCAGAAGAGAGATGCCTTCATGGATGAATCAAAGAAGGTATGAGAGTGTCTTTAAAGGTAATTGTTTTTCTTGTAATGAATATGCTCATAAATCCTTGTATTGTAGGCATCATGGAAGAAAACAATTTGGTGGGTTCAACAACAGTATAAGATGTTGGAACTGCAATCATGTTGGACATATTGTTGCACATTGTTACACTATGAGATGCTACTGTTGTGGTAGATATGGTCACAAAGCCCATGAATGTTCAAACTCAAGAAGACAGTCAATAAGAAATGATTCACATAATATGACAAAAAGAGTAAATAAGAAGACATGGAAAATAAAGTCCCAAGTACCAAATAAGAAAGATGAGGAAAATATTGCTCCTAAAATTGATGAAGTTAATAATAAGAGTTTGGAGGATAAAACTTCTAATAAGGAATATTCTCAAGACAAGAATAAAGAAGCTTCTGGTGCAAATAATAATGATGTTGATGATGAATCTCCAACGGTATAGCAACAAGAAGAATTGAGTGATGATTATCTCAGAAATCTTTCAATCCTATTTTAATGGTACACTGAAACTCCTTCTAAAAGAAAAACTTAAAAAAAAAAAAAGGATCTTTGTCCAAAAAGTTGCAAAGACTATTCTCAATGAAGCAAATTATGTGATGAATATTCCATCAATTAGTATTGATATTGGAGGGAAGATTTAAGCACATCAGTATTCATATTGAATAGAGGTCAGCTCGAGATTAATAGTAGTAAAACTCCTTGTGAACCCTGTTTTGTAAGAACTCATCCGGTAAAATACTTCAAGGTCTTTGGAAGTAAAGGTTACATCAAAAGGTGTGATGATAATTTCAAAAATTTGATACGATATCTGATGAAGGTATCCTTCTTGGATATGCCTCTACCAAGAAAGCATACATATGCTACAATATTAGGTTACATAATATTGATGAGAGTGCAGATGTCAAAGTGGATGATATAAAAAAAATTAGTATCATGGTTAAAGACCGATGAGTATCAATGGGCAGATCCAAGAGTTTTTTTGATAACAAGATCTACAATTGCACAATGTTCCAGTAGGACAACGGCATCCACAGAAGCAGTGTTTTGATGTACAAGATAAGGTACATGACATCATAACAAGAGGAGAAACCCTATTAGAAAATGATACCCTTTTCATAAATAAAGGGGGAGAATAGTTAGTAAATTAATAGGGGAAGTAAACCTTATCAGGAAGAGCTATCTTTTCAGAAACAAAGGGGGAGAGTAGTCAGAAGCAGAGAGAGAGCATATTGATAGTGGGAGTCATTTGTTTATGAAAGAAAAAGGTTGATTACAGGAAGAGCTACCAGTGGATAGAGAAGTACTTATACAGACAAATCATAGGAAAATAAACCCTTTGCGATTGATGTCAAAGGGGGAGAGAAACTTCATATAAAGGAAAACTTCATATAAAGTAAAACTTCATAAAAGGAAAGCATCAACACAAGGGGATTTTTTGTATATGAATTTAATGGGTTGACCTCAATGACAAAGGGGGAGATTGTTGGAAATATTGTCATTGATGTCAACATTCGATGTGATGATCTATTATTAATGATGAATTATCATAGTTGAGATTGTCATTGATGTCAACAGGTATATTAGTCAGCTGAAGATGTCAAACTATACAGAAGTATGAAGATCAAAGCTTAGAAGTACAAAAGTATATCGTGTCTATTTTTTATCACGATAGGATCAACAATCCAATGATAAAAGCTCAGGAGGGATAGAGGCTTGAAAGAGCTCATATGAAGGACGAGAGTTGAGTTAATCTCAGAAGGGATAGCATCGAGTTCAGAGAAAGGATCCATCGATAATCTCGATGGACAATAGAGATTGCTGGAGACAACAGGAACAAATAGCCATGGGCCGTTAGATCCAACATAGATGCAAGGAGTATAAGAGCTAAACTCATTCATACTCCAAAGCTATGGAGAAGGAGCGACGAAGACCATTAGATATAAAATCTAAAGATGAGGAGTGATGTGAACCATCTATACCTTTCGTGAGAATGAATTTAGGAAATCAAATATCGAGAAATCAGGAGTCAGAAGAAGGGAGGTTCTCTAGCTTCTAAAATATCGAAACGTGAAATAGCGATTAGATCCAGACCATTGGATCGAAGAGATCCTAGCCGTCAATCGAACATGAAATGAACTTGTGAATTCATGATTCGTGAAGTCATTCTCGACCATCAGATCATCCGAAAAGATCACAGACATTGATCGTTCCGAAAATATCACAGTCGTTGATCGTACCAAAAGGATCATAGTTGTTGATCGTTCCAAAATCATCGGGACTGTCCGTTGTCAAGGATGGTACGTGGCGAAGGGTCGTCATTTCACTGACTCGAAGAATGAAAAAGTCAAACCTAAGTTTTGTGGGAACTCACGATATACGAGGTCGTGAAGAGATCCTAACCGTTGGTTGGAAGGTGGACACGTGGCACTAGATCAACAAATTTGGGGATTCGAATTTGGAGAAACAACGACGAGAGTTGTTCGAAATCTCAAAATGTGAAAATGAGAAACACTCAGCCCTGGGCCATAACCCATGGTCACGAGGAGGGGAGGAGCTAGTGTAGCTAAGATCTATTTCGGTGATCGTGACATGGAGTGTTGATACCCTTCATCACAAGAATGCCAAAATGCGAAATCGTGATAAGATAAGGGCCGTTGGATCTGGAAAACGTTGGAGGGCTGTTGGATTGAACCAAGGGAAAACGACACAAAAGACCACGTCAGCTAAGGACACGTGGCATACTCAGACACTGACAAGTGTCAAGTTGATATGCAATTATAGGCATGTGTATATTGCGTATATGAATGACATGTGGCAGCTAATAGGATTTTGATATGTCATCAAGTGACGTAAGCCTTTACATCACCCCTAGGAGTCTCACTTCGGAGTTTTTCATTGTAAGCAAAAAATCTAGTGTCCTTAAGTCCTGAATGTCGAAACTCTGAAAGGGACACGCGTAAGGTGATTTACAGTCACCAGGATTTGAATTGCTGGTGGTCATGAAGATTCAAAGGCAAAATGCCAAAATCCCGGCAGCCACACATCTCAATGCTTGATTAAGACACAGCCGTTCGATTTAGGAAATAAGGGATTGGATTAAGGTTTAAGATGGACCATTGATCTCTTCCATGGAAGAGACGTGAACCGACTGATCATATCAGCGATATCGCAACCGAGAGTATTGTAAAGGCAAAGTACTGAAATCTCGTCAATCGTGCGTCTTGACAGAAGATAGTATTATGACCATTGATTTGGTAAAGCGCTCAAGCACTCGTTCAAGCTTAGCATTTGGTCACCGCCATTGTTCATATGCTATAAGAATTATAAAAGGAAATTATAACATGTCACTATAATTGGTAAAGCTCATGGTTCTGTAATGCACGGTCATATGTGATGGTTTGAAGGAAGCACCTTCACAGAAACTGGTCTTTGTAAATATAACAGAGATTAGGAATTGAGTATAAAGGATTAAATTGATCCATGTCTATGATCAATTTATGAAAGGTATTCAGAGTATAATGAACCAATACACAATCATGATTAAAAGAGAATAGATCATGAAAATATGAATAAATAATAAAAAGGAAAAATGATATTAATTAATGTTTAGTTTATCATTTTAAATGAAAAGGCACAATGGTTCAAATAAAGGGACACGATGTTTTAAAATTTCACACCAGTTTGAAGATTATATAAACGATAAAAAATGGTGAGAAGAATGTGTCTCTGTGGTTTACATTAGAAGATCAGGAACAGGAGCAGAGTCCAAGATGAAGAATTGTTTGTTCTAAGGTGCCTATCAATGTCTTATTGAATATCAAGAATAGAAGAAGACAGAGCAGCAGTTATGCAATCCAGTACTTGATACAAAAGAGCATTCAAGCAAAGGTTGCAACAAACAAGTAGAAATACAACAATGGTTGTATGATTCAAATTCAATGAAGTACAAAAGAGAATGAATTGCATTACAAACTAAGGGTGGTTGGGTGGTGCAAGGGCAAGTTGGAGACTGCAAGGGAGTTGGTGCTTCCTTGTCAGTTGCAGCTGACTAAATAGGGGGTTGTAGCCTCCTACCAGTTGGTGCTGGTGAACAGAGGGAGTTGGTGGTTCCTTGTCAGTTGTGGCTGACAAAACAGGGGGTTGAATCCTCCTACCAGTTGTTGTTGGTGAATGAGGGTGTGGGTGCATCCTTCCAGTTGTAGCTAGTAAATGGGGTGTGGCAACATCCTTTCAGTTGTAGCTGAAGAAACTTGGGGAATGTCTCTCCATCAAGTTGTAGCTTGAAAACAATTTTGTAAGAGAACTTTTTATTAATGAGAAAAGAGTTGGTGGTTTTCCCTGTTGGGTTCCATGATAAAATCTTGTATTCATAATGGTTTTTTGTTCATCATATATTTCTTAATTGAATAATTAATATGTGTGCTTAATACGAATGAAGATAAAAAGAAAAAGTAAGCAATACGGATTCACCCCCCCTCTCAGTATTGTTGGATATTTCCATCAGAGTTTGTGCTGCCTTATGCATCGTGAACTTATGTCAATTTCATGCTACCTGAGTCTGATCATATTTCATTCTTTTATCCAAGAAAATTTTTACCCAACCAGAGTCAAAATTTCTATAGTTTGTCTCTTGACCTCATGAGTCAACCATCCTGAGAGTCGAATCAAGTCTTGATTCAAAATTGATGAAGTTCTCTACCTAATCATCGAGATCCTATTGTATTTTCTCGATGAGCCGTCGAAGACCTTAGGGTAGTGAGTTATGCACTCCTATCATACTCCTACCTGAGTTTTGAATATCTTGAAGTTGTTGCTCGAGCTATGAAGACCTCATATCCAACCATTAGTCCTTGCTCACTTCTTGAAGATGGATATTATATTTGTACATCTTTGATTTTGAGATGTAGACTCATTGTGTATTTCTCACAGCTACACTTTATATATTTATATGAAATGGATCTATAGTGTATTTGATTGGCAACCATGATTTATTTGATCCAGAGCATGGGTATGCTCGCCTCAGAGAGATAATTGTTATTTTGCAGATGGCACCTCCTGAACTCTAGTCCCGGGCTCACTCGATTTCGTACATTGGTGAAGATATTGTAATGTATTTCGGCCATCGGATGATCTTATGACCTCACACATTAGGGGGCATCTATTATAACCCTAAATTTATCTACACATGCATACATGGCCTTGGACCTCTTACTTGCATGTTTTTCCAAAGCACTGTTGAGTTGCTCTTCTTAAAAAACCAATTTTTAGAAGATGTATGTGCCCTGCACCATTACATCCCATGTACATACACTTGTTGCACCACTACAACTCGCGTACATATGCATGTTGCACCATTAAAACCCGCGTATACTTGCAAAAGTTGCAAAAAATGAAAAGTTGCAAGGAATTCGTTGCAATTGACGAGCTATTGGTAATTTTCCAACTAATCCAGCTTCTATAGCCCATCACCCAACTGAATAACCATCCTTTTGTCATATAAATGGAGGTGTTGGGGTCTCATTTCATATCTAAGCATAAGAACAGTGAAACTCTACCCGATTTCACTTCCCCTCCTTGCCCAAGATATTGTTGCCTTCTGTGAGAATTGCCTCAACATTCCCTCATTAGCCCCTTCTTCCTCCATCAGAACCCATTCACTTCCCAAGAAGAGATCATAAGGTTGAGAGGAGAAGTTCATACAAGGTTCACTTGGATCTTGGTGAAGAAGAGCCTGAACCAGTTTTGCGGAATGGTGGCCGACTTAGATTGTAAAGGTATAATCTATGTGTTATTAATAAAAGAATTACATTTTACTGTCCCAAATGATGGTGTCTTGATTACTTTTATTGATTTATGCTTGACATTATAACATCTAACCCTAACTTATATATGGAATAGAATGCTTGTAGTTTTCTGTTTGTCAATATTTGGATGCAAGTCATCCCTGGGAGGAGGCGTGCAGTCAGTGAAACTTCCAAGCACAAGGAGGTCATCACCAGAAGTGGGATTAGAGTTATAGTTACCAGATCTCCTTTTCCTTTTCTTTCTTCATATGAGTTTTGGTATGTTTGGGGTAGTATAGAGAATTAATTGAATTTTAGACGGTTAATCAATCTGCGCACATTTTGAACCCTCGTGTAGATAAAGAGGGGGTTTTCCCGCTAGCAATAATGTAGGCTCAGTTGGAGCCATTCCAACAACAAGTAGAAGGAATGATAGACAAGCTCCAAAAAGAAAAGGGAAAATGGGAACAAGAACTCACAGAAAGAAAAAAAGTGCCGACATAGAACATAACAACATAGGGCTTGGAGACATTATTAGGGAAGAGTGCAGAGGCCAAAGAGAAAGTGACATAATTAACAAAGAAGTTTCATGCGCTGGAGGTAGCGTTGCAAAAGGTACACTGAGGCTAACGTGGCTCAGGATGAGCCACATGTTATTGTTGGGGGCCTGTTGGAGCAAGCAGGTTTGGAGAAAAGTGCAGCAAGTGAGGCAGAACAATGCGCCAGATTTTGAGGAAAAGCAGCGCGCACAACAATATTTGCGTAAATCCGACGCAAATGTGGAAAAACCTAGCTTAATTAGGGTTAGGATTTTGGGGATGCATTGTAAGGGTTTCTAACCCATATTTGTAATATAAATAAGGGGTATATTAGTAGAGGAGGAGGGAATCACCTAAGATTTGATTGTTATAGAGTTATTGCGACAAGTCTATTTTGGAGAACCTATGTTGGAGGTTTTGGGATTGGAAGTTTGTTTTGAGAGTTGTAGAGCTCAGATGAGGTCGAAGTAGTTGAGGGTCAGGTCGCAAGTTGTGGATCTTAGTGCAATCGTGGTCCACCTCACTACTCACTACTTTGATGTAATGCGTGCAATGCTTTTTAATGAATAAGAATAAAGAAGTAGAAGATCTTTGTGGATGTAGCCCCAGGGAGGGTGAACCACAGTAAAACCATGTGTGCAATGTGTTTTAATTTGTTTTACTATTTCTGCATGGTTAGATAGATGTATGGATGATTTATTTACAATGTGCACTAGATTATATATGAAAATGAATGAATGAATGGATGGATGAATGAATGGATCTGATGAATATTAGAATAAAATGTGTGGTTAAATAAGAATAAGAAGTAAAAAAAATAACATCCCCCAAACCCATTCCATGACTGCAGACATCTGCATCCTGTAGTCACCCATAAAACATCTCAGGTGAGATTGTGTTGTGCACTCTATGCACGGTGTAGACTTTTGGTTTACCAGATGGGCCGATGGTGATAAGGGTTTTGTTGGAGAACTAAGGTAGAAATCAGGTCAGCCCATAAGCTCAATAGACTAGCAGTAGAAGGACCATATCGGGTTGGGGGAGAGTGGATTTAAGGAGCCACTTTATGCTCCACGAGAAAGGCCTGAATAAAGGCCTTGTCAAAGGAAGGAGACTCAAACAAATCGACTTCATGACAGAAAAATGTTAATAAACTAGAATTAAATTTGACAATCAATACCTCTTCTGGACCTGAAATGTGTAGTTGGATGCACAAATTGCAGAAGAAATATATGTAGCTCTATACTGACTGATGGGTGGTTTTCGGAGCTGCAACCATTTGGAAAGGAGGTTTTTTTGATATCCCAGGGGATAGAAAGGGTCTCTGAGTGCCTAGAAAAATCTCACCCACATAATAATGTGTGGTGTAAGTGTCTCAATCAGGTTTTCTATGTCCATGACACATGAAGAATTCTCTAGCTGAGTGTCCCACCATGTTTGTGCAATTCCCTCGAGTTGTAGACTGGAGATCTGAAACTTCATATCTTATGTCATCTCAGGACATGTCGATGAGCCAACAGACGACATTCTCGCCATTCATTTGGCCTGCAAACTTCTATAATTGGAAGTGTTTATCGAGTTGAATGGGTTTTGGAGCTCTGCGTTGTTGCAGATGGAGTAGCTCTTGGAGAGCCATCGTTAAATCCTGAATTGGAGTTGTGGCAGTGGATGAAAAATACTCTATAGACATATCTCTTCGCGGTGACATACTTTTTATACAACACATATTCCAATATGTCATTGGATGTTGTGCTGAGAATCATAGAACTATCAAGGACCCTGAGAAGGAACCTGGTACCCTGAAGAGGGAATGTAGAGAATGGTGCAAAATGAACATGCTAGAAGCCTTGAGGAGGGCGCACTGGAAGTCCTGAGAAGGATGTCTAGCTCTGAGATTTATTTATTTTTTGGATTTCCACTCTTCTAAATTTCATGGCTGAGCAGAAGATGACTTGGATCGAGACTCTGATACCAATTGGTATGCAATTCATATATGAAAAACACATAGAAAACTAAATGCACAATGAAGAAGATAAATTAGATAGTGCAGAGCATAGAAAATAAAATATACATAAAAATGGAGAAGAAGAATTAGAAGAGAAAATAAACATCACATTTATTGAGTGAGAGAGGAGAGCCTTCTATAAG
>JASDQU010713809.1:14606-27168 GCA_032191745.1 Picea mariana | reverse complement strand
GCAGGGTCACACTAAACAATGAGAAGTTCCTCCATTCAAATCATGAGCATAAGCTGAGCTAATTTAAACAGAGTACAGAATAAAGATGGATGAAAAATCTGATTACAGCAGCAAAAGAAAACTGTGATTTTGTATTAGGATAGGCAATCAAAGCATAGACTAAATTTCTCCAAAAGCGAACCCCTGTTTGATATCATAACGGGCATTTAAAGCCTTTACAAAATGGTTACACAGATCCTAAAAACATGGATCTGTCCTTTAATAAAAACAGTTATATTCTACTTAAACAACTATGAAAATAAAGTTTTCAATAACAGAACTGAGTGTTCGAATTGTCTTCAGCCTTCAAAAATCATCATTTGCTTCCTCCAGCTTCCAGCATCTGCGATGTAGTGAGGTAGTGTGACACCTGTGCGTGACTGTTCCATTTCCCCAATATTTATGGCTAAATTTTAGGATATGGTGTTGAAAGCGTATCCAAAATTCCTCGAATACCTGAGTTAGAACCTTTCTGCATGCAATTTAATGATCCATTGATGTGCTGTCATGTCTTCAAAATAATCTGGAAACCAATTGTTGCAATTTTGTCCTCAAAATCTGGTTTCAGCGATTTCAACAGCACGACCGTTTAAACAAATTTCACGGGTTAGCTGTTGAAAGCTATCGCTTTCAACAGCTAACGGGTAACAAAAATAATAGCATGGTGCTGTTGAAAGTCGCGATATGCACAAAAAGAGCTTTTTTTGCCTTCAAAATTTATTTCAAGCTGAAATCAATTGACATCTGACCTTTCACCTTGCATATTGACCGCCACCTGAGCAAGAACGTGCAGGTCTGGATGAGACCTTTGTTTTAGATTTTGTTTCAATCCTATGATTCGCCTTTTGAGATGTCGGGCAAGCAATTTTAGTTTGCTGCAGTTGTTGATGAGTTTTTCCTTCTTCCTTTTCTCTTTAACGCTCTCCTTGGCCAACTTTTCAAATGCTGCATTCGTTTGGGAAAAGTTGTCAGACAACCTTTTATATCTGTCTTTAATTACTCGCTCCAAAACTTCCTGTTGAGCAATTACCTCCTTGAGGTGTTTGATTCTCTGAGCTTTATTTGGCCTAGGTTTCTTTGACGATTCTCCTTGCTCTGTTTGACTTACTGTTTCAAAGTTTTGAGCGCATTCTGCAGATTGTTCAGAGCCTTTCATGACAGGGCACTGATCATCCTGTTCAGACTCTAAATCTGAGTAGGGTAAATTTAGAATATTTTTCCCTGTACTCTGTGTTGTAGGGTGTCCTGAGTCCTGCTGAATAGTCGTCTCTGTAGTCTGTTCAAAATTCACTTTCCTTTTCAAACTGTGAGGTTTTGCCCCTGATACCTTGTCTTCTGAAGGTGCTGATATGGCCTTTCTTCTCCTTATGCTGCTCTGAGGAGAGGCTTTCTTCCTTGATCCTGCCATCTGTTCAATTGCAGTTTGATTTTGAATCTCGAAACCTTCCCAGAATAGGAAGTGTTCCCAACTTCTCCCCTGCTGCTTTAATTCTTGTAGAATAATGAGTTTTATGAGTCCTAAATGACAGAGAGTTGACTTAATGCTCAAAGGTCGAGCTCTAATTCTATTGTAGACTTTGATCAAATTGTGGTATAAAAAGTAAGGCAAATTAATTGGATTCTTGCCTGAAAAATGATCCATCAATTTGAAGTGATACATCATTAGCTTATCGTATCTACCTTCAGATGTAATATATAATTGAATACCTTTGAATAAATGCTGCCAGTCTTCGTCCAGGTATGAAACTAGCATCCCTTTACTCCAGGCTTTATGCTTGTATCCATCCTTCAAATAGAACTTGAAATCCTGATTTTTTAGAGCCGTGGTTTTGAACCATTTTTGACCAGTCATCGGTAACCCTGTAGCTTCTGCAACAAACTTCTCGTCCACCTTTATTTCCAYAGAACCCACCCGAGCTCTGTTKCCATCAAATGACATTGYRAAAGCCTCAGCWGTGGCTTGATGGCACCCACTTTGCAACCTGTTCACAAATTCCATGCAACCTGCGTTTGAAAAATATCTTCGAACCTCGGGATGAGATTCCAGAAAAGACAGATCGTTGAGTTCTCGTTTTAACAAGAGGCCACCACGTTTTTTCCCATTTTGCAGCTCTGTCACTCGGCCACTGTGATTTCTTGTAACCTCTTTGGTCGAACCCTTGTTCTGTGCTGCTGAAAGCAGTCTCGGTTTCGACTCCGTGCTGGGTGAATGCAAACTTTGAGTGTAATTTGGAAATCATCCTGTGATATGCCGATTCTATCTGATTTGATGGTTTCGGGCCTTCTGATCCTCTTCTGTACCTGCGTCGCCGAATGCAAATTTTCCATTTCGGGTGTGATGATAGCTGCGCGTGGGTTCTGGAAAGATTTTGGATCACTGTCATATCTTGGTACACAAGCTTGAACTTCCATGATTGCCCGCTTACATCAGCGCATGTCTCGGATCTTGTTGTGACGTGGGGGTGATCACTCCATCATTTCGTGCATGCGTGGATAATGAGCACGAGATTCGTGATTCATGTAGCTACGGTGTTTGGAGAACATTCCTGCTATCGCACTCGCTTGCCGCTTTCATCAGCACGCGAACTCTCCGGAAACCCCTGTTAGCTGCGGAAACTGAATACTTTCCACAGCGCACCGTTTGATAGGAAACTCACCTTTGCTGCGGAAAGTAAAACAACATACCACGTCATTTGAAAAACGTTCCTTAGCGCGAAAGCAAGTACTTTCCACAGCGCGCCACGTGCGAGCAGTCTGTCGAACCTTTCACGCTTTGTCACTTTCCAAAGCACTTTGAACTGATGAAACGACGGCCTTAGCTGTTGAAAGCTATCGCTTTCCACAGCGCATAACAAACCTTTTTAAAAATACGTTAGCTTTGGAAAGTAAAAATTACATTTTTGAAGGAGAAGACTTTATGGATCGATTATTTCCTAAGACACACCAAAACCAAAAAAAAATTCTCAGTTGTTAAAAACTCAAAAATGACTTGAAGATACTAACTAAAGCTATGGTATCAACCCAAAACTCGGCCGAAAGAACGGTTTCATTTTGGGAGTTAACAAAACCCACGTATATGTCCGTAAACAATGTTTGTTAGTGAATTGTAACTCAAAAAATGATTTTTCTCTTGCAGGATGGTGCTAGAGTGGAGAGAAAGGGAACATGAGGACGTAGATGTTGTTGTGAAAAGAGATATAGGGACCCAAATGGCCTTGAAAAGATGAAATTTGTATAAGTTTTGGGCTCTCAAAGGGATGAGGGACCAAGTGATATTGCTACAGTTGTTTGTGGATTACAAAGATACAGATAGTGAGAGCTTCAACCTATATGGGAAACCATTAAGGATTGAAGTTGAGGATATGAATTTCTTGATGAGGTTGTCGTGTCAGGGTGAGTTGGTAAAACTCAAAGCTCAGGGATCCAAGAGAGATATTAATATAGAAGAATACATAGACGACCATTGCATTGCAGGGACTGAGAAGGTCGGTAGTCAAATCCCCATTCGAGTGATAAACAATCTAAGCTTCAATATTTTTATCGTCATTTTGATATGGATCACAGGATCGACTTTGTTGCATCAAGAATCAAGGTTTCTTATGTTCTACTTTGCAGAATGCTTGAGACCTATAGTGTATGACTGGTGCACCTCACTACTGGCTAACATGAATATCCAGTTAACAGAATGAAAACATTGTGGTAAGAGGAACTTTGGGTTCACTTCCATCTTGTGTAGTTTTTTATTCAAGCGGGTTCCAGGTTTGGGACCTAGAGTTGAGATCATTCCACGAGGAGCTCATGATCCAACCATGGCACGGTGGACCGAGGTGATGAGACGACAGGGGGGAGGTAGGGTGCCAACACCCTACAATGATGATTTCTTCTAATGCTGGAGACAACAGGTCATAGCTCTGGATGACTACCCTTATGCAGTGATCAACTTTAGAGGGGACCCTGACATACCATTACCACTAGGGACTGCCTATCGGGACATAGGTATCTCACAGTTTTTTAAATATTTCATTATTTTGTAATTTTGTATAGGAAAACAAAAATAATTTTTAGATGATGTTTAAGTACTAATGAGACATGTATGTGACACAGACGTAGGTCCAATACGACTGGATGGGATTCCACGACATCATCAAAGACATCGAGGAGATGAGGCAGCAGGAGGAGAAGCAAAGAGAGTCCTTCAAAACGTCCAGGGAAACCTGTCTCATTTGACACAAAGCATTCTGATGGTTCAGGTGAAGGATCTGCTAGTGGATATGCAACTATAGGTGCTAGGCGTGCCCGGAGCTTGGGTGTGACTCTTTCGGTGTCTCACAAATGTCATAGTTTTCTATCATAACACTCATTCGATGCCACATGAGTAAATTTCATGGTGTTTGTATTATCGGTTGTATATGTGTATTGAGGGTGTTGGCCCGAATTTTGTACTATAAACATCATATTTGTTTTGAAATGTATATAAAAACATGGATCTTCGGCTTTACTTATGTTACAATGTTTACATTGATGAGAATGTTTTCTTTGATTTAGTTATGTGACAAATGTCAATATAAAAATAAATTAGCATATGGATCAGGTACATAATTAGAACTCCTAGTTATGTGATGATAAGTAATAAAATCAAACTATCGTTCTAAAGGGAGTACATGTAGGAATCATTGGAGTAATGTAGGGTCATGCACAAGGTAACTAACGTTCAACTGAAATACTATTAATTGGGAATCCAGGAGAACCTCCAAAGAGTGAATACTATGTGAAACAACATCGCACACAAGTTCTATAACGACACTATATTCGGCCACATTATTCGTGGATGGCCCTAGGCATATGCCACCTGAAGACACCAGTATACCCTCAGGTGAGTAAAAAACCCAAGCAGTGGAATCCAAGTTTTTTGTATGATGACTAGCTCCGTTTGTGAATCCTAAGTAGAATGAAGACTCCATTGACATCTGCTAACCAAGGGAAAACTTGATAAGAAAGTTGAAGACAAAAAATAAAGGGAAAAGATATATACACTAAATTACATCAGTTTGAACTTACCTACCCATGGGTTTGAACTTACCTACCCCCAATGGTTCTTTGGCTTGATCATATAAAAGGACCAAGTTACCCTTATCATACAACCGAGGACAAAAAGACTTACCGTATTGGATCTTGACACGTCTTTTATTCATTCCGATAACCATAGAGGCGTATCGACACTACTTGTCAAGGATCTCTAGGTGCATGAGGTGTCGTTTGAGATCGAAAGTGTCAAGTAGGAGTGAAACTGCCAATATAAGAGAAGGGATTTTTCATTCAATAGGTAATATCAACTCCACATCATGTACTAATTGGAAAGGAGAAAAACCAGTGGAAGTCTTGACTAAGGTCCAGTATGCCCAAAGTGCAGGATATAGCATGATATGCCAGTCAGATTTGCTCTAGCTGACATTTTTATGCAAAATGGTCTTGAGAGGCCTTTTTACGGCCTCTACCTTTCCATTTTCCCAGGGATAGTAAGGGGAATAATTGCCATGCTTAAACCCCAGTTTAGTTGTTAGTTCTTCCATCATTTCATTCTGAAAGTGACTTCCATGATCAATGACAATCTCACTTGGGATTCTGAACTTGGTGATAATTTGATTGAATATGAAGAAGGTGACAGTATTCTTGTTGGATTTAACTATAGGCATAGCCTCGACTCACTTAGTAAAGTAGTCTATGACCACGATAATGTGTTGATTCTCCCCAGCCAAAGTTTGGTTGCGATCCACAAAGTATACCCCACACTTGGTGAAGGGGCCGACGTTAATGACTGAATGGAGAGGGGTTGGATGAAAGCGCATTTTGCAAGTGAACACTTTTCAAGGGTGACACTTCTTAAATAATTCAACACAATCTTTAAAGATAGACGACCAAAAATAACCAACTCGCAAAATTTTCTGGGTTGTCGCAAGCCCGGATAGATGACCACAACAAGCCCCACTGGGGAAATCATTTAGAAATGACTTGGCTTCTTCGTGAGTTAAACAACTATGCAAGATATTTTCTATTCCTCGATGATATAAAGTGTCACCGATGATAAGGTAATTCTTAGCTTGGTATCTTATATGTCATCAGTCATCTCTCGAGAGATGTTGAGGGAACTTCAAAGTTTAAATATAGAGAACGATGTCTCCATACTAGGGGTTGGATGACAAGAAAAAAAAAAAAATTCATCCACGAAAGAATCAACATGAATAACATCCTCATCCAATTGTGGGAAGTCTAATATTAACTCTACAAAGACTAGTGATTTCTTGGATTTCGCAAAAGCGAAATCGAGATCAAATTCTTGTAAAATGAAAATCCATTTATTGTATTTTCCCCCTATGATATGCCTGGTAAGGATGTATATAAATGGATTGACATCAGAAACTACAATATTTTTTCAAAGAAATATATAATGGTGTAATCATTGGACTGTGTGAACGACAACCAAAGATATCTTTTCAACGTGGGAATATTTGAGCTCAAGATCGACTAAGTTTCGACTAAGATAGTAAATGACGTGCTCATGGAGCTCATCATACTCCTGAATCAATACCATACCAATCATGTCTTCGGACGTGGTGAAATAAAGAAAGTAATCTCTATTGTAGTCACTAGACTTCAGCAGAGGCATTGATACCGAGGCTTCAAAGTATCGAAGGATTCTTGGGCTCACTCATCCAAGATAAAAGGAGTGTCATTCTTCAAGAGACACATAAATCCCTTAGTAATATTGGCATAGTTCACTATAAACCGACGTAAAAAGTTATGTTTCCACTATAAACCTTGAATTTGTCGAATAGTGCATGGGGGAGGCAATCAAAGTATTGCCTCAACCTTTAATATATCTACCTTGATCCCAGTTTCAGAGACTAAAATCCTAGAAGATGTCCAAAACTAACGCAAAACATGCATTTATGAGGGTTTAATCGGATGCGATAATGATGACATATTTCAAAAACTAGTCGAACGTGCTTAGGGTTATCCACTCTCTTACAAGATTGAGCAACAATACCGTCAAGATAATCTTCGACTATATGCTTGAGATCGTGAAATGTGAAGGTCATAGCACATTGGAAGGTTTCTCCGACATTTTTAAGGCTGAAAGGCATCTTCCAGTATGCGAAAGTACCCCAAGGACAAATAATTTTTTTCTTATGTTGATCCTTGGGTTTAATCTAAATTTGGATATACCCTGAAAATCCGTCGATGAAAGAAAAATTTGTGCTTATCGCACAATCATCGATGATCTAATCGATGAAAGGTGTCAGGTAGTTTTCTTTAGGACATGCTTTATTTAGGTCATGAAAATCCATGCATACATGGATGGTTCCTTGCTTCTTATTCAAAAGAACGTGATTGGATACCCATTCAGTCGAGGGAACCAGTTAGATGAAGCCAACATTAAGCAGTTTCTCTACCTATGCCTTAATAGCAGGGGCCTTCCGAGGATTGATAAATCTAAGATGTTGTCAAACAGTCTTAGCATCTGGGTAAGTTTTAATCTCATGTTCGACAATTCAAGGTTCAATTCTTGGCATATCGTCATATGACCAAGTGAATACATCTCAGAATTCCTTGAAGAGTTTGGTGTAGATCATGATTTATTCTAGCGAACAATCCACACCAATGTGTACATTTTAAATATTGCCAAGGGTACAAGAGATATCAATCATGATGGTAGGTGAGATACTCGCCATATTTCCTTCACCCTAAATCCTGTGCGTATCAAGTGAAATTATAGCGTGACCGAATATCTCGCTCAGAGTAGATTTAAAGTCATCTTGCTCTATTCTAGCAAGCTCTGGGACAAAATAAGAGAGATGATGTATATCATCCCAAGGTTTTTTAGAACCATTCATGGCCACAATGATAGATTCATCCAAGGGGAAATTTTCATTGAGGAGTTCATGTGAACAGGACAATGAAGTGGCCCACACAGGCTCAAGAATAGGATCCTCCTCATCCGTCTTCAAGGTAATAGGACCAACATCGGTAGAAGAGTTAAGAAAAACTTGATACGCTATCTCTGCTACCCATAGTGGCATGGCCATTCCAGCATGTGACTGACATTCACAAGACATAGTCGAGGAAGTCAGGGTCCAAGGGTCGTTAAAATAGGAAGTGTGTAAAGGAATGAGCCTTTCTAATGAAACAAGCCTACTAGACATGGCATAAATATGGTGAATTGGTTCCATGAAGTTGAAGGTAGCCATAAGGGATGAATATATTATGACATCAATATTCTCAGTTTACGATTGAGAATTGTTGACCATAGGGATCCATGGTCCAAAATATGCATTGGGGATAGCATACGCAAAGGAAAATTGATCGATCGTCATGATCTTCCCATCGTGAGGAAAAGAAAGAGTACAGAAGACAGACGATACGATGGCATGCATAGTGTAAGTCCAATTGTTTCCTAGTAACAAGTTATAATCGAGGGGTGCATCAACCACCTTGACATCCACTTCTACCACCTTCCCACCTAAATGGACCGGAAAGGCAGGAAGAATACCGTGAGGGCGGAAGGAATGACCATCAAAAGTAGTCAACATGGCTAGAGACAGAGAGAGAGTTGAAAATTTGAGGGCTTTCCAATAGACTAGGGACATCACACATGTTGCAATGCCTTCATCAACAATAGTATGCTTCATGTTATACTTCGATTAACGCATGTGGATTTGAAATTCCACAGAGTAAGGCAAGAGAGGCTTCACATATGTGACATAAAACCTAATAAATTTCGAGACACTAGGATATAGAGCTCCTAACGCAGATAGCAAGGAATTCCTCTGTGAAGGACACATATGGAGTACCTCTAGGGCCGACATCACACAAGGGGTTTGACCCAGGTTCTCAACAATAGAGTAATTTTGGGTGGCTCTAGCATTATGATTGTTGGTAGATCGCTTAAGTACTCCTTTCTGAATACAGGGCAGTGGCTCTGGTTTTTCAATTTGTAGGGGTGTCTCTGGGGGAGGAGGAAACTCTAGAACATGTACAGTTTGTGGAGAACTGTAATTGCGAGATCGGGTGGCTACATTAACCTCATATTTGACCATATTGATGCATAAATGGTCATCGTCTTGTGATAATGGTTTTTGACTCCCACCCGCCACATTTTTGGCATTTGAGGAGCTCAAGTCCATGTGTTGGTTATGTGGAAAATGATTCGTCATCACGATGGGAGGCAGAGATAAGAGCCTCACAACTTCCACAATTTTGGGGCATAAATGAGTACGATGATCATTTGTAAAAAGTTTGCAAGGAAATTTCACCTTACGCATTTCGTTCTTTCCTTCACCAACATTATTATTTGTCTTCTCATTATTACCATAGTCCTTGGGTTTATTATTATTCTTCCCACCCTTACGACTATTATTATGTCCTTTCTTCTTATTCCCACATGGTTGTTGGTTACCATCTGGGCCAGTCGACAACTGCATAGAATGTACATCTATCAAATGAGTGGGATTGGAAGACTTAGACGAAGTTGGCCCACTTGTAGACTAGCTTAGAGAAAATGCTTTCAAATGGCTTGTCATCGAGTCTATAGATATCACATTGGCGGAGCCTAGAATGTTGTCGGCATGAGGTCCAGGATTTTGTCTAGGGTCATAGTTTGAACTTGGTGCTTCAGGAAGAATCTTGTATAACATCCCAGACTGAGCATATATAAGGTCTAATTGTTGGGCTTTAAAAATTGCTTCTTCCTCAGATGTATCCCTAGATGTAGAAACATCCTTCGAAATATAAGAATATAGAGACTTAAGGAACCACTCTAATAGGAATTTCGAGGGTATGTAGGTCTTGATCAACCTCTTCCATATATGCCACTCCTGTATGTGATTTGAGATATGAGTGGCTTTGTCCTTGCGTAAGGTCGACAGAATTTCTAGGCCAACATTGTAACGAACTAGCAATTGGAAGTGGTTAAGGAAGACTAAAACCATCTAACTAAAGGTCCCATATTTCCCCCTAGGTAGCTCGATATACCATTTTGTGGCAACCCCCATGAGGGTGAATTGAAACAATCTTAACTGAATGGAATCGTCGTTAAGGGAATTCAAAGATCACCATAGGTGAAAGGCGGTAACGTGATCACCAGGATCCTCGCCATTATTGCCTTCAAATTTTGGAATATTCAAAAGAATCTTGGTGGGAACGTGGGGCCATGTAGGATCATGACACATAGGGTCGTTCATCAACTTAGACAATTCTGGCAGATTGAGAGTGGCCAGAAAAGGGAGACAGGGTTGCAGCATCTGGACCCAATCTCCCTGAAAATATTGTGGTTGGGGAATTTTAGCCCATCCATGGTTCTAGTAAGCACCATGGCCATGTTCGGGATTGTAAGACCCTCCTTTGGGAAAATTCATAAGGAGTTGGTTGGGCATCATTCTAGTAGGAATTTTCTGATGAGGGTTATAAAAACTACCCCCAGCCGGAGTGGACCCGGGTTGGGGGTTCCCCAAGGTGTGAAATTGACCTCCTCCGATTGTGAATATGGAGGATAAAGATGGATTCATCATGAAAAATGTGTTTTTCAGAATTGACACTAAGTAGGTGAGTGTAAAGAACGTAAATTGAACATAAACTTGCCCGCCAGGTTGGTCACTCCATCCAAAAGAAATAGGATTAAACCCTGTATTAAAAGGAGGAAATCCTCCCACAGTAGGAGTCGTTTGAGGGCCATGAGTGCCACCAAATGAGAATCAAGTATAAGGAGGAGTTATGCCCCCAAGTCCAATGCTAGCATTAGGGCCAACGGCTGGGATGGAGATTTGAAAACTGCGATGTAAAATTCAACATACCATAGGAAAAGGGACTAGAGGCCATAGGGATGGAATGAACATTATATCATGGTGAATGACGAAGAGACCCAAAAGGTTTCATGGAAATAGGTTGAGTATTCACTATAGGATGGGAAACGATGATGATAGGTGCCTCCGGTACTACAACCATTGTGGTTGAAGGAGTCAAAGGGGTACCATTAACTATAGTAGGTGTGGGACTCAAAGGGGTCCCAGTATCTTGATGAATTTGTTCAGTACTCATCCTTTTAGCATCACAAGTCTGATAAGTGGAGGTGTTTGTACCACGTTTAATAACTATAGACATTTTAGAAGGAAAAGACTCAAAATGCGGTGGTAACTACAACAAGCGGTGAGACCTATGGGGAATTTTTTCTGGCTCCACAATGACTCAAGACTCAAGATATAGAAAACAAATCCTAAGGCCAAATAGTAATCAAAGAGCACACCAAAAATAATCAAATGACCAATATGCACACAAACATGATAAAGTGGTTGAAAGGGACTTCCATCTCTAAAGTAGGTATGCCTCGCCCAAGAGGGGCCTGATACTCCATTGTTAAATATTGGAGGAAACAAAATCATTTATAAGTTCCCTCGTGGAATTAACAACCAGTCGGTCAGATCCCCCCATAGAGGTAATCCTCCATAAAGGTTGTTTGTTGTCTGACCCTTATCTGACCAAGGATACCTACAAAATAGCCCCTGCAAGTAACCTATGTGGTTCCTAAGTCAAGAAACTAAGAAGCCATGGTATAACCGATGCACAAGCGAATAGTGGTAAGTCAGGTCCACCATATGGGTAGGGTAGAAAATCCAAAAACCTTGAAATCACTACCTCTCATAGAGGTAAGGGCACTAACCTTGAAATATATTTGATGTTGCGAAGGTATCAGGGGGATATCCCTTCAACCAACCTCACGTAACCTTGTGCTTAACTCTGGTGTAAGTGGATCCTCCTGATATTACCAATTATACAATGGATTTATCCACTCCCTTAGTTAGAAACATATGTTGATTTAATATCCTTGGAGAAGTTTACTCACAAAATCCTATTCCAAGGCTCTAAGTCCTAGGCTAGTTTGTGCACCCTAGAAAGATAAAACCGTTACGAATCAATTTTAAATTATAGCGTTAATTTTAATTGCCTTGCTTACTCAAAAGGTGCGGTCATGAAACTAGTGATGTTATGACTCATCAAGTAAAATAAATGAATATGAATATAATGAAAATTCCTAACTTCAATTCCCAATAAATGTTATGCTTTTCAAAATGCAATTCTCAATTCAGTTATGCAATTCTAAGTAAAATTCAATCTTTCTTTACATGCACTAAGATAAATGAAAAAGACTCTTGAGAAATCAAAATGCCAATCAATGTAAAATGACTAAATTGTTTTTATTTTCAATATAAGAGAATGACAATGCAAGGACTGAACAACAGCTTGATATAAAGTCTTTACTGTGTATAGATAGAGACAACCCAAGTAGGATATCAAGGAGAGAAATTGTTAAGCCCTAATATTGGCTCATTACCCCTTAATTGGGGCATATTAGATTAGTAATGTTATTTTATTTATGTCGGCTTTAGGCCATTAGTTGTAATTTAGATTAGTAATGTTATTTTATTTATGTCAGCTTTAGGCCATTAGTTGTAACTATACGTCCTAGTCTCCC
>JASDQU010713809.1:0-13122 GCA_032191745.1 Picea mariana | reverse complement strand
TTTTATTTATGTCGGCTTTAGGCCATTAGTTGTAATTTAGATTAGTAATGTTATTTTATTTATGTTGGATTTAGTCCATTAGTTGTAATTATACCTCCTAGTCTCCTATATATACCAAGAAGACATTTTCATTTTGAATCATCTTGTACTTGAACATTTAAGTGGGATAAAAGGAGGTTGCCCCCTCGAAGAGGCTTATTATCTGAAATTATATTTTTTTCAAGGCGTTGAGTACTTTTCCTGAGGTTTTTCTATGTTATATTGATGTTTGGTTCTTAACAGAAATACCCATCCCAAGGTGTAAGGACAATCAAAATGAAAAAGATGATGAGAAAGGCACTGCCCAAAAGTTCAACCAAAGGCAGGTTTCCTATCATGCAACAGACACTTAACAGTCTCCATAGAGACCCAAGAAGACTCAACAGTCATCAAAACCTACCCAACAACCACCAACACCATCAACCAAGCAACAAATTTTGATGTACATGACTGTTCAAGAGAAAAGTGCATATGTACACAGCTTACAAGAGTACAACACGTGTATGTATGTGGTTGTCAAGTAAAAACCCGTGTATATGTGTAAAAACAAAGCTAGGCTAAGGAGAAGGCTAAGAAACTAAGACTTGTAGTGAAAAAAGGCTGTCAAGTAATCATACGACAAGAAATTCAATATGAACAAAACAAATCTGAGGAAAAAAACACTCCAAACCCCAAAAAATAAGATTTCATCCCAAGTATGGTCACCAATTCTATTACGAGGAAAATCTCTCTATGGCTAGGGGTAAACCACAATAGAAGGAAATGACTACAGAAATCAACTCTAATCTCAAGTATTCTATATAAACAAATATGTTAGCAAGACAATATAAAAGGCCTACCTCGTCCAGACGTTCGATGAAGTCCACTGTTGAGCACTTGACCCAAAGAAATATTCCTGCAACTATTCCTTAACAACCAAGCAATGAAAGCATATGTTGATAATAGATAATGTTAGTACATTCAATAGAATAATCCATCAACATTCATAAAAATTACTCCCATGGAATAATAATTCTAATATTTGCAAGATATTAAATGGATGAGAAAAAAGTATTTCTATTAAGATATAATCAACAAAAGTGAATGAGTTACAAACTTCTATGTCGGCACAGTTTGAAACCGAGAAACTAAGTTCCTTCCAGTTGGGCCTCCACCACTTCAATCCTCCACCAAAGGAAAGATCATATAAGAGAGACAGTGAAGTTCTCAATCAATAAGAGAAGATCTTGGGGGATGAACAATGTGTTAAGAATCAAAGGACAAAGGGATGCAGACTCAATGTGAAGTGAATAATTTCTCCAGAGTGACTTTTCTCTAAAAGTTGAATTCTTTCTCCTCTTTTCCATAGCTCAGATTTGACCCATTTATAGCCTTCAAGTGGAACTGAAGGGTCGATTAGAAACGTTTCCAGTATATGGAAGGCCAAGAATAATTGATTTCATGACGTGACATGGAAACCCGACACCATTTTTTAATTTTGGGAACATTTCCTGATGTACGTGGGTTGTAGTGGTGCAACCTATGTAAACGCATGTTGTAATATAGGCATGGTGCTTATATGTGGAAAAATATTTTTTTTAGCTTTGGGATTTGCAAAACAGGACTTCAAGTCTGCATAGGGAAGTGGAGAAAGGCCCTCTATGCAAGATTGCATAGGGTGAGAAAAATCTTGCTATAACAACTATGCCTTTTCCTATTATTCTGGCTGAGTTGTCATTCCCAAATAAAACTAATCCATATCTTTCCTTCTTCAATGTTAGAAACCTATCCTTATCACTCATTATATGATTTTAGGAACCACTATCAACATACCATCCACGTTTCTTTTGTTGAGCTTGGAAGGAAAGAGTGCATTCTTCAGTGTTGAATTGATCCTACTTATTTATCCATATCCTTTGTGGTTCTTGTCTATGATTGTTTATATTATGTTGTGATTCTCTAGGAGGAACAATCAATCTACAATCTTTGTCCATGTGTCCAAATTTGTTTCACTTGTAGCATTCTACTTTCGCACTCAAGGATTTAAATATATTTTAGATTATGTTTTTGCTTCATGAGACCTTCTTGGATAACCATTTCTTGTGTATCTTTCATAGTTTCTTCTGTTCTTGGTATTGGCTCTAGAATTCATATCTTTGTGCCCAAAATTATTATATGAATAACATAAACCAAGAAAAATAGTTTGATATCGAGGGGTTGAATATCTTGTGAATGAAGCTACTCTTATGAATCCTTATTCTTCTCGAGGTCTCTCTATTGTTGGCTATTGTTGATTTTGAATTCTGAAACTTTTGGGTGGTGCAGTGTTTATGTAATCTTCTTCTTGTTTCCTCTCGCCTTCTTCCTTCTTAGGAGAGACTTTGGCTATTTCTGCATAGCTTCTTTGTTATGTTGTCTTGGATCTTGAGGCTTTCTCTGTCTGGTTATATCCTAGTCCTGATCTGTCATGGTATGGTATTTGAGTTCTAATGATCTCATCCAGTACTTTGGTGTTGTTCTGATGCATGTCCTTCTTCTGAAGATATTTTCTTAGAGTGACTATTTATGCTTCCAACCCTTCGATCATCTTGTCCTTTTCATCTATTTTTCCTCTGAGTTCTTCTTTAATTATTTTTTCTTCTTCTACTTGTATTTTTAACTTTGTGATAATCTCCTCGACTTCTTCAGAGTTGGAATTCTAAGATCATTCCTTCCCTTTTAGTTCGCCCTTGAGTGACTTGATTTTATTTCTTTCAATCCTTAGCTCTTCTAGTGCACGAATAATTTTTTCTCTGAGATCAACCTCTCCTTCTTCTTTAGAATCTTCTTCAAAATATTGTATTGCATGAAGAGTACTCTTTCAGTATCATTGTCACTATCTTCATCCTCATTTGATGATGAGCTATATTCCTGAGTGCATAGACTTTTCTTGAAAAAATTATTTTTGTTTCTTCTACCCTTTTGATTTTTATTTTTCTTGTTAAGGTCTTCTTCTTCATAACTTTCCTTATTCTTATGAGGACATTTAGAATAAAAATTATCAATACCACCACAATCAAAAAAATTCAATGTAAGCATACCTTTGTATTTGTCAGTTCCTCTTTTCAACTTTCTAATGAAGTTTGTCATTTCTTCATCTTCCTCTGAATCATCACTACAACTACAATTTGAATGTAGATTTTTATTGTTCTTTTTCTTTGTCTTCTTGGATGCATTGAATGTTGTTTCCTTTGTGATTGGGTTATCTTGTTCTATCCTCATCTCATAAGCTATGTGTATCCCATGTAACTTGTTCATGGTCAATGTATCTTGGTCCACCCTTTATTCTAGTGCTGAAATATTCGAATCAAGTCTCATTGGTAGAGATCTTAGTACCTTTTGAACAACAACCCATTATTTCATTTCATCTCCCAAACCTTTTATACCATTCACTACTTCATCGACTCATAGAAAGTAAGTTGCAATGTCTTTGTCATCTTTCATCTTCAATTGATCGAACTTGGACCTAAGGGTTTGAAATTTATCTCCCTTGACTTTTTCATTTCCTTTGTAGATGTTATGAATTTTGTCCCAAAATTATTTTTCAGATTCACAATGCATAACCTCGACATGTATTGATTTATTCAAACCATTCAAAATAGAACTTCTATCCCTTGAATTTTTTTCTTCAAGTTTCTTTCCATCCTTACCTATCGGGGGAGTGGTTGGTGTCTTGTATCCATCTACTACTTCTCTCCATACATCAAATCCCTATTCCTACACCTTATTTTTCATCCTTCTTCTCCAGAAGGCATAGTCTTAGTCATCAAACTATGGTACCCCAATCTTAGCGTAATCCATGATCTCCTTCCAGTGGTTAGACTACTTATTAAAGGACCTTCTCTGATACCAAATGTGAATCAATATGAACAATTTATTAATTTTAACTACAATATGTATTGTTTAGATTTATGAGCAGTTCATCAATAACATTCAAAACATCATGAGCAGTATAAAAAAAAAGTGAACAATGAGAACCCAGACAATTACACAATACACTAGAGTTTTAAGTGGAAACCCAATGTGGGATAAAACCACATAACACTTTTCTTATATGTCAGAATAAATACATTCATAGGAAGCACCAACTTCCTTGTTTTCCAGCTACAATAGGAAGGAGGCTACAACCCCCTAGATTCTTAGGATCCAACCTGAAGGAAGCTACAACTCCCTTAGTTTTTCAGCACCAACTGGAAGGAGGCTACAACCCCCTTTCCTTTCCCTGTCCTACTACCCTAAAATATAAATGGAGACCATCTGTCACTACCACAAACTCTGTCAATCATGTCATTGTAAAACCTGTCACTATAGAATGTGTCATTTTAATCTCATCAACCAATTAGATATGGTCACGTAGATCATATGTTAAGATCACCACAAACAACTCTCAACCATATCAAAAAATGCCTCAAAAAAATACCTTATTATATGCCTCAACCAAGTATTACAATATATGCCATAAACCATGTACTAAACAAGTACCAAAACTCTCAATATGTGCATCAATCATAAACCATAATCTCCAAAATATCACCAAGCCATGCCACCAATATGAGTCATAACATTACCAAGATATAACCCTCAAAACCTACATAATGAAGTACCTCATAACCTGTGACAACCCTGATGCATAATCATACCTTGTTGCAACCTACAACAAGCATCCCCTTTACTTTACCACATCCTTGCTATATCATATTCACCAATATATCAAGTGTTCACTAGATAGATATTCAATGAACTTGTGTGTGAGAATATGAGACTCTTGATGTGTATTTATACTCTTCCATTTAACTTATTTTCAACCAATTTACCCTTAATTGGTTTCTTTTTCTAATCACTTTACCCTTCATTAATTTCTTGTTACAACAATTTTACCATTTTTCCTAATTTTACGGTAATAATTTTTTTACCCTTCTTCCTAATTTTAGGGTCATAACTGTTTTACCTTTTTTTTTTTCTTTCTAATTTAGGGTCATAACTATTTTACCATTTTTCCTAATTTTAGGGTAATAATTGTTTTACTCTTTTTCCTCATTTTATTGTCATAATATTTTTACCCCTTTTTTTAATTTTAGGGTCAACATGTACTTTCTTGTTGCAACTACTTTACCCATAATTAGTAATCTCATAATTTCTTTGTTACAACTACTTTACCCATAGTTGAAATCTTTTTGCAACCACTTTCACGAGGAAACTTCTTGAATACTTTCTAGAGGCTTCTAGAATAATTGACTTCTTGTTGACCTTCTAGGAGATTCTAGATTATTATTGAGGGTCCTCCAATCTTTACAAAGACATATCTCCTCAACTGTAATGAGCCATGTCACGTACCACCTATCACTGTAAATGGCAAGACACCTACTGTCCATATATAATATTCTTACTTGCAAATACAATGAACTTCATGTCTTTATTCCTTGATCAACTGTGGGTTCCATGACCATACCTTTGGGCCTATTGAAATTTGTTGTCGGACTTTCTTCAAGGGTTGACATCAATGACAACCAAATCAATATTTCAACAACTTTTTGGTCTCCAAATATTTATTGAATGAGGTGAGGAAATGTGTTCTCTACCTTCTCTATGGAGTACCACTTTGTTTTTCCTGGAAGTCATCCTTTCAATCTAATCTACCAAAGGTCATGCTACCCTTGTCTTATAGTTCTGGACCACTTTTTCAAAACTGTGTCATCTACCAAATCTTCTTGAGCATCTAGTGTTATGTACTCTATGGAAGGTAGGACCTACTCCTCCTCCCGATCCATCATGGAAGGATCATATATCTTGAGATTCTCCACATTCACTACTGAGTAAATACGCATGTATTGGGGTTGATTGAGTCTATAGGAATTATATCCCACCTTCTCCAATATCTTGAAAGGCACATACCATAGAGCCTTGATCTTCTTACCAAGACCTTGTATTCTATCCTAGTTCGGTTATAGACAAAATTTGTCTCCCACTTTGAAAGAATTTTCAGTTCTGTTTAGATCATGTCATTACTTGTACCTTTCCTATCACATCTTCAGTGTCTCCTATACTTGAAAATGGATCTACCTAATATTTTTTTTAATTTCTCTTCTTTTAATGCTTCTTCTGTGGTGTCTTCCCTCACTCCTCCTTATTGTCCATAAATAACATCCAAAGGTGAAGGTGAAAAATACCCAAAAAAACTTCAAAATGGGACTTACTAGTAGAAGTATGGACTTCTTTGTTATAAGAGTGTTGTATGTATGGCATATTTTCATATTAGGTCTTTTAATGTTGCATATTTGGACAACAAGCAAGACAAATTCCAGTTGCACATGATTGAAGTATAAGGTAAGATAAATAATCAGACCATTGTTATTTTAATTGATTTAGGATCTAGTCATAGTTATCTAGATCCTAAGATGGTGGAAAGGTTTATTTTTCCAAGAAGCAAGCTTGAAAAACCTTGGATGGTGCATCTAGATACAAGAGATAAAATAAAGATTAATGAGATGGTCAAACCATGTCCAATGAGCAAGAATGCATTGAACACCAACATAGACCTGAACATTATACCTTTAGGTTCCTATGACTGCCTGATTGGTATGGATTGGTTGGACCAACACCATGTTATCTTGGATTGCTACAATAAAACATTTACTTTCTTGGATGAGGAAGGAAATTTAAGGAAAATACAAGGAATTCCAAGAGTAGTAATTGTCAGAGAAGTTTCAACTTTGCAGTTGAAGAAGAGTTACAGAAAAGGATGTCAAATATTTGTCGCGTAGATGGAGGAAACACCTAAATATAAGGTGTCACAAATTGAATATTGCGCAATCATGAAAGAGTTTGAATATGTATTTAAGGAAATACATAGATTTCCACCTAAAAGAGATATTGACTTCTCTATCAATCTGATGCCTGGAGAAGCTCTAATATGTAAGACTCCTTACAGAATGAGTACACCTGAACTAAAGGAATTGCAAATGCAACTTGAATAATTTTTTAAGAAGGGGTATATATGCCCAAGTGTGTCACCTTAGCATTCTTGAGTATTATTTGTGAAGAAAAAGGATGGAACTTTGAGAATTTTATTGACTTTAGGTAGTTGAAAAAAGTAGTTTTAAAGAAAAAGTATTCTTTGCCAAGGATAGACGACCTTTTCAACCAGTTAAAATATGAAAAAATATTCTCCAAGATTGATGTCATGTGAGGATATCATCAGGTAAGAATTAAATAAAAACAAGTCAGCAAAAGTTCTTTCAGAACAAGGTATGGCCATTATGAGTTCACAATGGTTCCTTTTGGATTAACAAATGTACTAGCAGTCTTCATGTGTCTCATGAATGGTGTATTCAAGAATTACTTGGACAAGTTTTTCATTGTCTTCTCGAATGACATTTTTATTTATTCTAAATCTGAATAAGAGCATGATAAACACTTGAGGATGGTGTTACAGGTATTGAGGAAGCATCAGTTGTATGCCAAGTTGAGCAAGTGATCATTTTACCAGAAGCAAATCCCTGAGCTTCTCTTTGGAAAAAACACCTGTAAAAGTCCTCAACAGCCTCTGAAACCTGTCCCAATGTGTTCNCAATGGTGAAAAAATTGCTGAAGAAGTCTTCAAATGGCTGTGAAAACTACACCAATGGATCCAGCACGTCCAAAAACCCCTGGCTGGGCTTTTATGGCACCTCAAACGGCCTAACGATGAAGAAGTTATGCCTCCTCCATTTTCCTCCTTCAAGCTTTGCTAGAACTGATTCGCCAAAACGCACCTCTATGTGCATGAACCTGGAACACGCTTCAAAACACATGTTTAAACCCAGCACCGAGCGGTTCTAAATAACCGTGCAAACTGTAGGATGGTTAGGGCACCTCCAGCCCCCAACCGCCAAACTCGTGGGCATATGGTCATATGACCTCGGGCTAAAATAGAAAGGTGGTTAACACCGTTGTAACGGGTGCAACCACATCTAAACTGCACTCCATTTTATAACATATGGTTTAATGTATATTAAACTATGCCCGCATGCTATAATATAACACGGTTATAAAACTAAACCACAGGCCAAAACCCGGATTACAATATACATAACACACAGTCATATACTATATTGCGAAGAACCGTGGGCTAAACTTTTAAACACATAAAAATACTCCCGCGCACGTTTAATATGGTGGCCATATGGAATAAATGGTGGAACCACGGGTCAGGGCTAAGCCCCGGCCCGACCCCCCTTTCCATATAAACAATACGCGACTTTAAATATATGTTCGTTGCAATATCAAACAAGGAACAAAGCTGGCATAATGGTTAGCGGAGGTGCACGAAAACTTGGGCGGATATAGAAGTCACCGGTTCGAATCCGGTTGGCTCCACTCAATTTTGATAAACAAACCAAGTGAACCAAAATGAGGGGGACACGTGGCACCCTCCGATTGGGCCACGTGTCCTCATACCATTTGCCCAAAAATATGACACGTGTCACAGTCCAATTCACCGGCAACCAACCAGTAAACGCATGCCACATCATCACCACACATGTTGTTGACGTCATCCGACACACAGGATGCTGACGTCATCATGTGCCACATGTCACCCTTCCAGTGGTGACATGTGTCACCTCAGGATTGGTCAAACTGTACACTGAAAATTCCAAAAATGCATGACACGTGTCATGCCCTAGAACCACCACGTGTCCTGTACAGACATGCCACGTACGATGTACGGTCCTGCCACGTGTCCTGTACAGACAGGTACAGTCAGCATCAAATTTTTGCCTATCTGGCTCAGCGAATAGATCGCGATATCTTCTCCATACGGAATCCGTTTGCGAAAGTAAATATACTGCCAGAATCAGGAAGACGAGGCGGACGCAATGGCACCATTTTCGTCACAATCTGAACACTTTGAAAATTGAGCAAATTTTTGCCCCCTGGTCCAGATTTTGATCACTTATTCTGTAGTCGAATTACCCTAACATGATCTGATATACACACTACCATAAACAACCAACTTTTTTGTGAATTCTGCTTGTACTTACTCCTTGATTGAAAAACATGGCAGATGCTCGCAATTGAGTGTCGATTGGACCAAAGGTAAGATCTCTTCCCTTCTCATTAACTATCAACATCCTTATCCAATCTCAATTTGCAGTGAATTCTTTCACTAATTTTAAGATGCTAGCAGTTGTCAGGTTTTAGCTGGTCTGCTTGAGATAGACTTCGTCTTTCTCTCAATCAGTCATTACCTGATCAAACTTTCTACTTATGATCCCAATACAAAATAATGAATCCCTTACCCAAACTCTATGTTCTATGAAAAATCAAGTCATTTGCATTCTATTCTTGTTCTCACAGTTCAAGGCATTTGCATTCTATTCTTGTACTCACGATAGGCAAAATCAAGGCATTTGCATTCTATTCTTGTACTCACCGTGCATCCTAAATGTTGTTGAATGTTGCTTATTCTAACATGGGATTTTATAGTACACTCTCAAATTGCATTTACAAGGACACGATTTATAGAATGTTCTTTATGTTGTTTATTAGGAATATGACATTTTTAAAATGAGTCTGTTACACAAACACTCATATTTTTGACAACCACGAAAGTTGGCCAGACTCTGTTGGAACTTTTCATATTTCATACTGTTTTTAGGCCATCGGTTATTGTATTTAATGTAACTTCTCTATGGTCAGTATGTCCTGCAGAGTAGGTTGTTCTAAACATGATTTTTTTTTATGAACTTCCAGGCAAACTCCTCTTGGATTTACATTGTGCCTTGGGGTTTATACAAGGTCATCACATACATAAAAGAACACTACAGAAATCCAACTATGATTCTCTCTGAAAATGGTAACTTAATGTCTACCCTAATTCTAATGCTAAAGCTACCTTCCCATACTCCATTATGCTAGTTTTATCTAGTTGATTGTTGAGAAATACTGAGGGGGGGTGGGGGGGGGTGAATCAGTATTTTGAGCAATCAATTGATTTTCTCTTTTCTTTCACTGAAAACATCAGGCTACTTTGTAGAGACCAGCTATTGTATAGTATTAAGAAAACAAGAGTGCATCCAAAGATCTTATTATGAACTTCTTCATTCATTAGATGTCTATTAAGAAGTAATTCAGTGTAGTAATAACAAAATAAACCAACACACATGAGTAAGACACATGAACACTAGGATTTAAGGTGGAAACCCAAATCGGGAGAAAACCACCACTGTCGTTGTCTCTGTCTTCAATAATTATTATTAAGAAAACGTTTTACAACAATGTACTAGTACAGACTCATACTAGTACGCAGGCTTCTACCTGCAGAAGGCTGCAACCTTCTCTCGTTTACTAGCCTTTCCTGGAAGGGAGCTTCAACCCCCTGAAGATAGCACCAGTTTCTACTGGTAAGATGCTTTTACTGAAGGCTTTAACCCTCAGACTCACTGCTGACTGTGTTTCATCTATTTTCACACTGGATCAGGCAGTTTCAACCCTGGATTCACATGTGTTCTATGCGCTGGCCATCATCTTCTTTTAGAAGAGACAGTTCTGGCATCTTATTAATACTTGTATCTAGAAATCACATCAATACATAATTTTCTAGTGGCTATGACAACAACTGCAATTATCTCTAAAGGAAACACAGATCTACTGACTGCAAGGCAGCTGCAAAAGTCTCCTAAACACTTATTAAACAAGACAATAAACCTGGAGATGATGCCTCTGCTCTTCTAGTTGCTAAACCCACTGCAGAGAACTCTCTGTCAATGTATATCTGCCACCCAACTACCACAATGAGGTTCCTCCCTCCTCAAACCTTCTGTGCGGTCTGCACAAATGACCTCAACAACCTGTAGATGTCCCTACTGTCAGAAACTGGTCTCCACGTCCTGCAAAAGGCCCCTGCTGTTTATCAAAATCCTTACCACCCCCTTTTCTTACAGGTTTCACTAGAAAAGGGCATCGACCCCTTCTTAAGACCATGGGTCAAAAACCATTCAGCGCTGATCATCTTATTGGTTTACTCCACGGCGCTCTTTTTAATATTCAACTAGGGTTTAAGATCTTAGCATCATGAACCAATAATGCGAAGGGAAATACAGGTCCCTCATTAAAAATTGAATTAAACCTACGTGCCCATTTTAAATCGGGTTTCAGCATTCCTTATGTAATAGTTTCTTTGCCTCTTGAGTTCGTTATTTGCCGATCCCTGACTTCCTCCGTGTTCCTGACATGCATCCCACCGAATGGACGGCTTATATCACACGTCGGGGTTTCCTCCCTGATCCTTCATTCATGGGAATACCGATTTGCCGATTCCCGATACGTTGGTCCTCCGACGGGCCTTTGACCTGCCACCTGTCCTTCGGGGTGTCCCACACGCTATCTGCTTTATCGGGAAATTGTGTATTGCTATTTTGCGATTTCTAATGCACTTGTTCACAGGAGTCGCGAAACTCCGATTCCCGATTCTCCGATGAAGCACCTGCCACCTGTCCTCCAGGGTGGCCCACACGCTATCTGCCTTATCGGGAAATCGCATTTCATGATTTCGCGATGTGTGATGCAATTGTTCACAGGACTCGCGAAACTCTGATTCCCGATTATCCGATGAAGGAAATCAACGGTCCAGATCTCATTCTTTCTTTAACGGCTACAATTAAATCTCAAAATCGCATATCGCGATTTCAGGGTTTTCGTTGTCAAGTGAATTTGACATTTCAAAGTCCCGATCCCCAATTCCGATGCGCCCCTTTCCATGCACTAGCCCTGCTGGCTATAGGCCTTGCCCCATATAACCGTCAACCCATGACCTCGGTCAAACCTCTCATCAGGGTTTCAGAATTTTCGATGTCACCATGCACATGCCTACAAAATTCCCGATGGCTTATCTCCCTCGCAGCTTCTGCAGATCTGACGGCTGTCGACTACCTTCTTCAGCGATCATTCGCGCCCATCCAAAAATAAACCATACACTGATTTCCTTACATGAAAACTCTTCTTCTTCCTTTGCCTCAGCCTTTGCCATCAAAGACAATATTTCCAACAATCTCCCCCTTTGTCATTGATGGCAATACTCTTCCTCTTTCTTTTTCCTCCCCCTTTGACATCAATGGCAAAGAGTGGACAATACCATGCTCCCCCTGAGATCATGCTGCATGCTTATAAAAATCCTTTTCATATGACCATGCTCATCAACACCTTGCAACCAACTGAGGCTTCTGTACTTAAGTAGACCTGATCCTCTGCATGGCAGAGACTACTCCCAGTTTTTGTCAGAGATATTCGAACGCTTCCTTGGGTAGAGGTTTGGTAAATATATCAGCAACGTGTTCTTTGGAGGGAACATACTCCAATTTAACCTTTTTCTCAAGCACCTGTTCTCGTAAGAAGTGATATTTGATGGGAATGTGCTTGGTCTTGGAATGCATAATAGGATTCTTTGAGATACTGATGGCACTTGTATTATCACAAATAATAGAGACAGGGGGTGAACATTTGATTTGAAAGTCTTGAAGAGTTTGCATCATCCAAAGAAGTTGAGTGCAACATGATGCTGCAGCCACATATTATGATTCTACTATAGATAAGGCAATGGAAATTTGTTTCTTGCTGAACCAAGATACTAACCGGGGCCCCATGTAGAATGCACCACCACTAGTGCTTTTGCGATCATCAACAATTCTAGCCCAATCTGCATCAGTGTATGCATGATGAGTAAGCTCAACATTCTTTGGATACCATAGTCCAAAATCTTGAGTGCCTTGTAGATATTTGAATATTCTTTTCACAGCCTGAAGGTGAGACTCTCTTGGATTGGCTTGAAATCGTCCAACAATCCCAATTGCATGCATAATGTCTGGTCTTGTCCCAGTGAGATACAGTAGACTTCCTATCATAGATCTGTATTTTGGCTGATTCACCATGGGAGAATCATCATTAGAACTGAGATTACATCCAGTTATCATTGGTGTACTTACAGGTTTGCAATCTTCCATGCCATACTTCTTGAGGATTTGCTTAAGGTATTTTGTTTGTGATAGGAAAATGCCATATGTTGCTTGTTGCACTTGTAATCCAAGAAAG
>JASDQU010713808.1:13492-23918 GCA_032191745.1 Picea mariana | reverse complement strand
GGTTCAAGTCCCATGGCCATTGCCAAGTACATGGAGTCGAAGCACAATACGCTTCCAGCTAATTTTAAGAAGATTCTAGCCGTTCAGATCAAGAAGTTAGTATCGTCCGGCAAGCTAACCAAGGTTAAGGCATCCTTTAAGTTGTCAGAGAATGCCAAGAAAGAGCCGGCCAAGAAGAAGGAGGTTGTGAAGAAAGTCGCAAGGCCTGTGGCAAAAACCGCCAAGAAGAAGCAGATGGACAAGAAAACCTCCATTCCTGCAGCTAAAACCGTCAAGAAGGAAATTGTGAAGAAAACCATCAGGCCTGCTGCCAAAACCGCCAAGACTTCAGCGTCTACTAAGGTTGCGAAACCTGCATCGAAGCCAAAGATCGGCAAGAAGGCCGTCAAGTCTGCTGTTGGCAAGGCCCCTGCCGCTAAAGCAGCCAAGGCAAAGAAACCAGCGGCCGCAGCAGCTAAGAAACCAGTGGCCGTGAAGAAGTCTGCCCCATCTGCTGCTCCGACAAAAGCAAAGCCAGCGGAGAAGGCCGCTAAGCCAGCGAAGGCCAAGTCTATCAAGTCCGCCAGATCTCCTGCTGCAAAATCTAAGACCAAGGCTCCTTCAGCTCCAGCAGCGAAGAAGGCCAAGAAGTCAGACAATTGATTTGATTTGTTAGTATAACCTTTAGAAAAACAAAAATATTCATTACATTTATTTTTTCTTCTCCTGCATTTGGAGTTGGAGGGCTTCCTAGTCTCAACCTGTTCCATCCCTGTTGTATGGGAGAAAAAATGGGAACGCTTTCAATCTTATTAACGTTTTTATACAGTCTCGACGCCATTTTTACTATCTTTTCTTCGTTGACATTTAAATTGGAGCAGGATTTCACATTTAGTATTTTTATTTATTTTTCCGTTCACAAGCCAGACGAAGGATTAAATTCAGCAAAGTTGAAACTCGTATAAATAGAAACGAATATTAGATTAGCCGGGAGGAATAAGATACTCCTAAATGGTGATTTGGATGTAAGGAATAAGATACTCCTAAGTGGTGATTTGGATGTATTGAAAATGAGTTCTAAATCCTTGAACATATGAATTTTGTGATAGTTAAGTCAAACATCAAGGTATTTGAAACTTCAAATTGACAAATATTTTAAAATAATTTTTTATTTTTATTTTACATTAATATGATTTTAATATACATTGATGATGGTTGTATGTTGGTAATTTTTTTTAATCTACTTTATTTTATTTTGAGGATTATACAAAGTTGGTCAACAACAAAGCTCAAAGCCATTACAATAATATATTCATAAGATGTCAATATGTCACTTGTGGAAATTGGGATATAGGAAAAGATTACTTGTGGTCTAAGGGTTTGTGTATGGAAACCTCTCCTATTAAGACTAGGAGTCCGAGGAAGAAGAAGGAGGCTTCGTGACTCATTTCTGAGAAGCCACATTTGCTGGTAATCAATGAATTAGGGGCGCTTAGAGTCTTGAAAGCCCTAGCAAGAGCGAAGACATGATTTTACTCTCCTTAAACATTAGAGGGGTGGGGGGACCCTGAAATCTGCCTCCCTTCGAAGATTGCTTCGGAGGACTAGACCAAATATTATTTTCCTGCAAGAAACTATGGTTGATGAACATAAAGCTTGTGTTCTACTGCTTACTCTGCGTCCTACTTGGTTTACTTGTGTTGTTAGTGCTGTCGATACTTTGGGAGGACTACTTGTCTTTTGGGATCTGAACATTTTTGACATCGACCCTTATTTATGTTGTGGTGGCATTCTTCTTACAGGAATGTGCTTGGAACTAAATCAACCAGTATCTCTGCTTAATGTATATGGGCCTTGCTTGGAGAGGAAATCTTTATGGGAAAAGTTGGCGGCTAGTGGAATTCTCAATCGCATAAATCTTATCCTGGCGGGGGATTTAAATCTTACTTGTGGAGCTGGGGAGATGTGGGGAGCGACCACTCATTTAGATCCGCTTTCAACATTTTTTATTTAGCTCTTTTGTAAAGCTGGTTTAATAGATGTTGTCCTAGATGCTTTGGTGCCAACTTGGAGGAATGGTCGTAGGGGTGCTGCCAGTATTTCTAAAAGACTGGATCGAGTACTAGTGGCCAAAGATTTGTTAGTGGGCATCGGTAGGTATAAATCTTGGGTAGATTACCCATACTTTTCGGATTATGCACCAGTACTCTTAAGGATTGACATGGCACCTGGTTATCTAAACCGAAGGTCTTGAATATAGTAACATTGGTTTGGAAAGACCCGACTTATCTGATCGAAAGGGATGTTCAACAAAGATTCGTAAATAAGATGAAATCTCTAAAGATTGAATTGAAAGCATGGTCCAAAGAGCATTTAAGAGCACATGAATAAAAGTTAGCTCGCCTTGAAGATTTGTTGATTGGTTTTCTATTACAGGAGGCTCAAGAGCCATGTACTAGTGAAAGAGAGAATAATATCAAACTTCTGGAGACAGAGCGGGACAAATTATTCAGAGAAGAAGAAGAAAAATGGAGACTCAAAAGCAGAGCGGTTTGCTTTGAGTGTGGGGACAAAAACACTAATTTTTTTCATAACTTTGCTAGTTACAGGAGGAACAAAAAAGAAATTTGGGAGATAAGTGATGAGCAAGGTCGGATACACGTTGGTGTGGAAGCTATAAAGTTTGAAGTTGTTAAAATTTTTAAATCTTTTTATGGAAAATTGGATGAGGAGTATATAGCCGAACATGGAAATACAACTGGACTTTTTGGTCGTTTGGTACATGCTGAGGACATAGTACTACTAGAAAGACCATGCACTAAACATGAGCTGTGGGAGGTTCTTAAAGCCTTCGCAAAAGATAAGATCCAGGGGGCCGATGGGTGGACTGTGGAGTTTTTTCTTCATTTATTTGATTTAATGGGAGATGACTTGCTGGATTTGGTGGAGGACTCAAGGCTTCAAGGATCTGTTAATAATTCACTAAATGCTACATTCTTAACGTTGATTCCAAAGGTAAATAATCCTATCTCCTTTGGGGATTACAGACCAATAGCCATGTGCAATCTCTGCTACAAACTGCTTTCAAAGTTAATAGACAATAGGATCAAGCCTCTTCTGTCTCGGTCGTTGTTGGAGGAACAATTAGGATTTCTCAAAGGTAGGCAGATTTTGGATGCGATTGGAACGACTCAGGAGTGTCTCCATAGTATAAAGGTTAAGAAGTCTAAATCCTTGATTCTTAAGTTAGATCTTAAGAAAGCCTACAACTATATAAACTGGGACTTCTTACACTTGATCCTGATCCAATCGGGTTTTAGCATTCTTTTCACTAATTGGATCCTAGGCTGTGTGACTAGTGCAAATTTCACGGTGTTGATTAATGGGGAGACTTCTCATATGTTCAAAAGAGGAAGAGGGTTGCGCCAGGGGTTCTCGTTATCGCCCTTGTTATTTATACTTGTCATGGAAGGTCTTAGTCTTTTGCTGAAGAAAGGAATGGGCGAAGGGAAGCTTTTAGGGGTTAAGGTTTCAAGACTTGTGAAGATTTTGCATTTGTTTTTTGTTGATGATGTTTTAATTATGTTGAGGGCGTCTGTGGAAGAGTGGTCTGAGATCAAAAGTATTTTAACAACCTTCTGCAGAGCCTCGGGCTTGTGCATAAATTGGTCAAAATCAATCTTTTATCATTATGGAATCCTTGGTGATGCTCTAGATAGATTAAAGGCACTTTTTCCTCATGGTTTTGAGGAATTGGTTAAAGGATTTCAGTACCTTGGTTATTTTTTAAAGGCAGATGCGTACAAACCGAAGGATTGGCGATGGATTCTTTCAAAATTTGAAGAAAAGATCGGATGGTGGTGTAATAGATGGTTGTCCCTGGGGGGACGATTTACACTTGCAAAATATGTGCTTGAGGGTCAGGCTGTATACTGGATGGCTCTGGCAGCCATACCAAATTCCATTTTACACAAAATTCGTAGCCTGATGTTTAATTTTATGTGGTTAGGTATTGAGGGAAGGAAGCACATTCACCTATGTAGTTGGGAGCATTTAGCAAAGACAAAGCATTTGGGAGGCTGGGGCATTCAAAATATTCACCTATTTAATAGGGCACTGGCTGCAAACTCATTGTGGCGGGTTTTAACAAAGGATGGGGTATGGAGTAAAATTATTAAGGACAAGTATATACCTCATTGTTCCATGATTACTTGGTTTTGGGCGGCTTCTCCTTCTATTCTGTCGACATCTCAGTCTTGGAAAAGTCTGCTTAAATATTTACATTTGTTAACTCATTGGCTTGGGTGGAGACTTGGTTCTGGTCATTGTGTTCAAGTTGGCTTAGATTTCATTATGGGTATGGGGCAATCCTCATTCTTATTCAGTCAATTGCGGGATGAACTGAGAAGAAACTCTGTGATATATCTCTTTCAAGCTAGAGGACTCGACGGGGCGGATATTACTTCTTCATACTGGAAATCAGGCACAGACCTTGGCCTGGTCGGGAACAATGCAGACGAGTGGGAGGCATATCAGAAAGCTTTGTGTTATGCTAGGATTCAGTTACAAAGAAAAAATGATGAGCTAATATGGGCGGGTGGTGATTGCTCGAAAATAATTTCTGCAAAAAACATATATCTTGCACTTGCAATTTTTTTTTGGCCTAATCCTGTTGGAGGTTGGTGCAGACATATTTGGAAATGGGATATTATTCCAAAGATAAAGCTCTTCTTATGGTTATCTCTGGAGAATATAATTCTCACTTGGGATAACCTTCAAAGGAAGGGATGGCAGGGGCCTAATATCTGTGTTTTATGTCTTAATGAAGTAGATTCAGTGCAACATCTCTTTGTTTCTTATCGCTTTAGTCAGGAGGTCTGGAACCATATATATATAGCTCTTAATATCCAAACTGTTTGGGAAGGAACTTGTCTCAGTTCCTACTATGAGAGTTGGACTAAGAAGGAAGCAACCTTCATAACCCTCCTGTTTATTGTTTGCTGACACTTATGGTTGGAGAGGAATGGGGTCATATTTGAAGGATACAAAGCATCGATATACTTGGTGGCTGCAAAGGTTAAATCAATGATGCCCTTGGTGGCGGTGATAAAAAAATTAAAAGTGCATTCCATCCAGCCACCTCGACTTGTGACCTCAATAGTTTGTTGGTTCGACGGGGCTGCACTTTCCATCTCACTCAGGTGTGGGGTAGGAGGCATTATAAAGATCATTGATCATTATGTCATCAAGTGGACCTTAAATTGCGGCCAAGGGATAAATATGAGAGAAAAAATGTTAGGTGCTTGTGTGTCTCTTTATCTAGCGCAATCTCTCAATCTTGAGGTGATTCTGGTCATTGGGGATTCAAAGATCATCATCAAATGGTTAAAGGATAGAGACAAACTGCAGGTTGCCTTCTTGATGGGATGGATTGACGACATAAATGTGATGAAATCTGCGTTTAGAGAGATACATTTCACTCATGTGTACAAGGAGCTAAACATGGAGGCAGATATTCTCTGGAAATTGGCCCCCACCAAGCCTAAATGAAAGCTTGATTACAACAACTGGGTAGAGGGCAATGAGGGGCCTACCATCTCTATCAGTCTTTTTTGATTCAGGTTGTTTATTTAAGTATTAACTATCTTTTGGTGATAGCGGTATTTGTGGATGGTATTTATGTTTTATTTTTTTTCCCTTGACAGGGGGTCTTCTATTACCCATGTTGTAAAGTTTTGTACGACGGTATTTTGATAAGGTCCTAGTATTTCTAGAAGCCGGAGGAGGCTTGTGGAACCTGCATCGTCATATGTATTTGTATTGTGAACTCATTTATATATAATATAAAGGGTAATTTTCTTGTTGGAAAAAAATGTCACTTGTGAGAATTGAATTTGGGTGGGGAAGATAACAACATTCCTCCCAACAATTTAAACTTAATATTAATAACTTAACAATAATCTTAACAACATTAATTAATTAATATTGTAACATTAAGATATAAATCTTAAAATTATGATGTAACCATTTAAATTTAAAAATTAAGATTTAAAATTTTAGTATTTATATTGAACCACGTGACTTGCTATTACAAATTATCATTGTGTTTGGCTTGCCCTTGAAAATAGTTAATTTACAAACATTTCAAGAATGAGTTAATAATGGAGAAGTGGGTTTAATAATTTTTTAATTTGAAACAATGATTACATGTGTTTATTACTTTATTTTATTTGTAGGGTAAATGCGTTACAAAGTGACATTATTGGATGGGTGAAATCATTTATATTTAATAGATTTTTTTTATTAATTTTATATAGTTAAAATTGTTTTTTGTTTTGTTTTTTTTTTTTTTTAATTTGAATAAATGAATATAATCTCTTATAATTATGAAAATATGTTTTCATTATAAAAAATGTCATTTTTTTAGAATTTATTAAAAATATAATAAAAAATTAATAACAATTTAAAGAATTTATTAAAAATATTATTTTTTATTAATAAAAATTAATGTTGTGATGAAATCTTTTTTGTTTTATATTTTCACTATTGTTATTGTATTTAAGTTTTTTAAATTTTTATGGAGTAGTTAAGATTTGATCTTTATTATTGTATTTAGTTCTTAGTTTTAAGATTTTGTTGAGATTTTTTTAGTTTATGGAATTAATCTTTTTTAGATAAAAAATTATATAAACTTATGTTTATTTGATTTAGGAAGATTTTGGTGGTCAACCACCTTGTTCAAYTAGTTCAAAATAGTTTTTTGGCAACTTACTACTTTTAGTAGTTTTTTGGATCATAAACTTTCGTGGAAATTTTGAGGGCTTAAATGATGTATTTTCATGATCATGCACCTAAATCATAGTTGAAGGTTTTGATTGAGCCCCTTAAATGAAGCTCCTCATCAATACCTTTGCAACAAGCTATCGTGCGCCCTCAATGGAGATTGTATGAAAAAGTTATGACCTCGGGAAATTGATGTACTAGCTTACTCCAACAGGTCCCACATGACTTTTGGCGTTTCATCTCTTAGGGTTAGGTTTTTGGATGTCTAGGGTTTTTGCATTCATGTTTATTGTAAAAAGGTCTTTAGAGCCTCATTGTACTCATCTTTTTACGAATGAGTGTAGTTGTCACATCTTTTCTAAGAGATAAACTGCCACCATTCTAGCAAGCTTGTTTTCAGTCTGCATTTTACAGTTTTTAGCATATTTTGTAAATGTGAATGAACCTGCACAGATAAGATCTATCTTGCAAAAATACATACACAATTTGCAGAGAAATGAGAAAAGAGAGAAACAAGAGAAAGAATTGAAGAATTCTAATTAACCAAATGAATGAATGATAATTTACACATGATATACTTTGTATAAATTAACTAATGCTCACAGGAGGAGAAGCCAATGTGCCATAGTGGTGGTCTAGAGTGATTTGGACACACACCGACAGTTACAAGAGTAAAATTCCACCTAGTCTAGTCTCTCAAGCAGTTGCGAGAGTTAACTACCACCTAGTTTGAGTTAATTAGTCTCTCAGTCTTTAGTTAATTGACTGAAACAGAGTGCAGGGAGGAGGAGATCAGGGAATCATGAGTAATGCACTAGTCTGGTGATAATCCCAAGGACAATGCGCATTAGCTAGCGATGATCCCAATGTGGCATCTAGACTCCACTCAATTGATCAAACTGAAGTGTGAACTAAAGCGAATATTCTCCTATAATGTAGGAAAAATAATATTCTCCCTAAACTATAGGAGATTGAATAATGACTAATAAACATAGGAAAAACCTTAGGAAAAAGAAGTCCTATGTGTGTGAAGTATCTCCAACACCCCCCCTGAACATCACTATGGTGAAAATAAAGAATGGGTCTCGACAACGAGGCTATGTTAGGCACCCAAATACAAAAGATACACTGAAATAAACAAGGAAAGAGGGAAAACCTCATGGGAACCCCCCCCCCTCAAAGTATAATGAATGTAAAAAGAAGAACTGATAGTTGCTAGGAAAATGTGTCCTTCACTCCAAGACGACTGCACAGAGAATGAAACTTCTGATTAGCGAAAGTATTGGTGAATATGTCTGTAGTCTATTCTGTTGAAAGAAATAACTGCAAGTCGATGATCCTCTAGTGTACTAAGTCCCGAATGTAGTGCATGTGGATCTTGATGTGGTTTGTCCGCTACCTCTGAACTGGATCTCTGCAGAACTTCATAGTGCTTTGGTTGTCAGACCATATGATGATCAGTTGATGAAACTGAATTCCCAACTCAGTGAGAAAATTCTGTAGCCACATAGCTTGAATGGTTATGTTAACTACCACTCTGTATTCTTCCTCGACTGAAGATAGAGAAATAGCAGCCTGCTTCTTTCTCGACCAACAGATAGGCCCGGAACCAAGAAAGAGTGAGTAACCAAATGTGGAATTACGATCAATGTTATCGCCAGCCTAGTCAGAATCAGTCCACCTGATGAGGTCCAATGTAGAATATGCTGCATAGTGAATCCTGAAGGTGATGTTTCCATGTACGTATCGAATGATACACTTTGCATCTTTCCAATGTAGCTCATGCGACTCCTGCATGAACCTGGAGACTGCTCCAACTGCATAGGAGAGGTCTGGTCTGGAGTGTGTGAGAAACAACAAGATCTCCACTTGTTGTCTATACAATGTGATGTCCACCAGTGGAGTGTCCCTACCATCCTCAAGTCTGATTCCTAATAGGAAATGAGTTGGGGCAGACTTGTACTCTGTCATGTGAAATCTTTCAAGTATATTTTTGTGCATACTTGGCTTGAGATAATTTGATGCCTGATACATCTTGACTGATCTTGAGTCTAAGGAATAAATGTAGCTGACCCATGCACGTCATCAAAAACCTATCATGCAGAATCCTCTTGACTGCAACAATCACTGAAGTCAAGCAACCAATGATCACCAAATCATCAACATACAGAACTAGGAGTAGAAGTAAATCAACCGTCCTGAGCATGTAAACCTTCCTGTCTGACTTACAATGTACAAAGTTCTATGGCAGTAGGTAGGAGTCCTTCTTGGCATACCATGCCCTCGGGGCCTACTTGAGGCCATAAAGGGACTTCTTCAGTCGACAAACCAAAGATGAATCTTGCATAAATCCCTGAGGATGCTCCATATAGATCTCCTTAGAGAGATCTTCATGAAGAAATGCTTCATGTCCATCTGATGGACTTCCCATCCTTTGGCTACCACAATGGAAAGTTCCAAACATATGGAATCCACCTTTGCTATTGGAGCGAAGATCTCATACTGGTCAATGCTGTGCACTTACTGAAAGCCTTTGGAAACTAGCCTGGATTTGTATCTGTTAATCTGTCCATCCGCTGCGCTCTTGGTCCTATAGACCCATCTACACCTGACAATTTTCCTTCCTGAAGGAAGGGGAACTAGATCCCAAGTTTAGTTCTCGAGGAGGGAGTTGTACTCCTCCTACATGGCGGATTCCCAAAAGTGATTTCCAACAGCCTCACCATAGGAATGTGGATTGGAAGACCGAACCAAGAAAAGATTCCTGGGTGGGATCGATTCAGTGGAAGTGAGTGCAAGAGGAGTCTCCTAGAAATCATATCGAGTCCTCCTAGTATCAGCTGGATCCCCAACAAGATCTCCTGCATCCTAAAGAGTAGTCTTGGCCCACTTGGGCCTCGGCTCTGGCTCTGGCTCTACAACTGCATTTGTGTGCACTGACTCTGCATCTGTCTATACTGAATCGATATCTGAATCATCTAAATCCTATGAATCAGAACTCTCATCTGAAGAAGAGTCGACATGTGCATGCTCATCATCTCTGACAGGTGGAAAAACAAAAGTGTCTGCATGCGGCTATTGAGGTACATGCGAGACACTTTCCTTGAATTGGACATTTAATACCCTTAGGTCAAACCCCAACTGTAAATGCAAATGAAAATGTACTTAAGTTGGTGAGATGTTTGATATCATTTTTTTATGCGCCTTCAATGGCATAGTGTGCACATGTACTGCGCACTAAAATGATGAAGTGTGCACATTCTAGGATACCATGTGCAACAAACTTAAGTGCGTGCGGTTTTGAGGCCAAAGAGTATTTGTGTATCTGTTGTTTTTTATAGGCTGGTGAGCCAATTATTATAAGCTAGGAGGCTTATGTGTTGAATTAGGCTGGAGAGCCTAGATGCTAAAGGCCAGTGAGCCTATTTTTGTATGTCTTATCATCAATATAATACATCACTGCGTGTATACTGACCACGATAAAAGAGTATGGGAGACTAAACTCCACTAGTTAGGGAAAGGGGGGGGGCTAAAATTTAAGGAAAAGGCCTAAGCTAGGGAGCTTAAGCCAAAAAGGAATATTATATTAATATTCCTTAAAGTATAAAGTATGGATAATTATTTTATGCTAAGTTCTAAGGATGAGAACAAGTGGACCAAAGTA
>JASDQU010713807.1:27271-38730 GCA_032191745.1 Picea mariana | reverse complement strand
GGCAGAGGCGAGAGAGCGATCAAGTAGATTTGCGAAGAGAGCAGAGTCGAAAGACCAATCTCAAGAAGAGAAAAAATCGGTTACAACTCTCTAGTTCGAGGAAGAATTGAGAAATAAGCTCATTCTGGGTGCAAGAAGTTGCTGATAGGGTTTTTGTTACAAGATGATAAATGGGGCTGACCAGTGACTATGGAAGTACTCGTGTAGAGCTGCTTGCTTGGTACAAAGAAAATCGGTTGCCAAGATCCTGTGGGAGGAGGAGAGTAATCTTTGTCCCTGACTGTCACTGAGTAAGAAGAAAGAGTCTCTCTCAGAGAATCGTAGTCTAGCTCGGGGGTGCCCAATGGTAAATCCATTCAGGAGTGGTTGTGCCTATGGTTGGGTGGAAACATGCACCGCTTTCAACAGTCACTTCACGATTTCCATTTTCTGATAAACATCTTCATACTCTGTATATTGAAATGGAAATGATGATTGAATATATTTATATGTCTATGAATGATTTATGTATTGAATGATTAAGATAGATATATGCATTATCTCTATGTGAACTAATGTTTTGTAATGGTTGTTTGCTTGCCTCAATTTAGCATTTAAAGAGTTGTGGGACGTAAGCCTGCAAGAGGGTCGGGGTAGGATTTACTGGAATGTTTAAGTCCTGGTGATCTTTAGAATATACCTTTGAGGGAATTCCAAGTTCAAACCCTGTGAAGGACGAATCCTCTTTCCAACTCTTCACCCATGTGACCGAGGGCTCATGCCCATGTCCTTAACCCATTTACAGCTAAAGAAATTAGCGCATAACCCACAAGAGTTTTCACAAAACCCATGTAACCAAGGTTTAGGAACACTATGCTAGGCTCGAAAGGAGCTAAGCCTTTATGGCTTCAGAACTTCAGGAGTTTGGAGCTCCAAAGTGTTTCAACCCTACCATTTATAAACTGGCCGAAGGAGACTGATGGTGGCGATTACCCACAAGGTTAACCAACGCTTGGCGGATTCCCTAACCATGGTAGATAGACCTGCCCCACCGCTAAACCTTGATCCATTTACCCATCGTGAAGTAACGCGAGCCACTGATTCAATGGTATTCGAGAGACCCCTTGGCCGTTGGATCTATGTCGAGGGAAATTCAACGAAGTCCTACTCTAGGAGAATAGATATGGTATAGCATCAAACTCTTCGAACAATGAAGTCACAAAATGATGAGAGTCATGGATCTAGGGAGTTCATTAGGAACCCCTCTTAACCATACGATCAAACCGTGGAGGGACCCACGTATAGTACTTCAGAGGAGTCATGATTTGGGAGAGTGGAGAGACCATAGTGCGAAAACCCTAAAGGCCAGAGCTGTGAAGTGACAAGCACCATAGATCTAGGGACCCTTCGGGACCTCCCCTGATTGTTAGATCTAGACCATGGTCAGCCCAATGTTGACAACTTCGAGAGTAAGGAGGAAGTCACACCACAGATTCCTGAATACCGAAGTCACGAAGTAACGAAGGTCATTGATCCAGGGGTTGCATGGACACACCTTGACTATGAGACTAAAGGGCTTGGAAGGCTATCATTCCAGAGTGACGTGGCACAATGACATCATCTAAGCGTGACGCGGAGCCACGAATGATGTACCATGTGTCACCTGGAATGATACGTCTTATAGACCCTATGTGCCCATTAAAATGTGACACGTGTCACCCACTGTAGGGGCCACGTGTCATCTCTGCTTTTCCGCGTGTCACACCTAGCACTTACCTGCTTGGTCCATTTGGCGAGAGGAGTATGCATAGCCCACTTGTATTCACCTCCACGTCTAGTACATCACCACATGTAAAGGTGGACCCTTCGGGACTCCCGGGGTTTGGGATGCAGTGCCTTGGGTAAGTTGAAAGGCTTGAAGGCTGGGGCCATGTGGAGAGTTTTCAGGCTCCTTCAAAGTTCAGTAATTTGGGACTCCGGAGGACATGCGTGCAAAAAAGAAAAGGGGCATTTAGTGTCGCAGCATCGAATGTCGAATTTTCCTCTAGCCTATGTGTTAGATGAGGATTAAGTCTTGCCATTGGTTTGGACGGTGGATGGAACTTCCCTACGGGAGGTAGGAACCTGGAAATGGTACAAATGAGATAGACCCACGTGGGCGCCATGTGGATCTCAACCAATGAACGCCTGAAGGACTTCAAGAATCCATAACTTGTAAACCAGAGGTCAGATTAGAGCATGGTAACAATCTCTAGAAAGATACGTGTGGGTTAATTTTGATGCCCCGTCCCTAAAATAGACACTCAAGGGTTGGGTGTGTTACAAATTGGTATCATATCATGGTTACACCACTTGGCTTGATTGGGCTCATGAACGAGTCACTTAAAAATCTTATTTAGAGAACTTTTAGGGGTGACATCCTATATTACCTCATTCCTAAGAGGCTTAGTTAAACGTCTACTGAAGAAATAAATGAAACATTCTATTGTTGTATGTATTTTGAAGAATCTGAACTGTGTGTTGTTCATAAGATAGTAGATCATTAACTAACAAAAAATGTTTTATCAACACTCAAGTAGTCAATGGATTGCATGAAAGATAAAACATAAAGGATGGTGACACACCATGAATTGGGGGAAAGCTCCCACAATAGAGAGGAAGAATCTGATGAAAGGAGGGCAGTGGAAACCCCTCCAAATTTGGATGAAACTATAATAATCTTCATGGAAGAATTATAAATATGTAAGGTTGATAAAAGAGAAGGAAAAAAAACCTGAAATTAATGCAGTTCTACTGCAAAGCTTATCAGATATACAAAGGAAATTGCAGCATGGACCAACAACCAGTCATGTGGACAGACATCATATGGAGAAAACCCAGAGTCTACTTGAGATACGAAAGCATGGACCTGAGAGTGGCCAAATGAGGAGGAGCACCTCAAATAAGGCCCAACATGGAGCCAAGAGACACTCATCGGAAGAATCCTCTGGTGAGGAAACTGACAACTCCAAGGAATATTCTAGTAGAAAAACTAGTTTTCATTCCCAGAGGAAACTAAAGAAGAGGAAACATTCCAAGAGTCATGACCCTGAAGAGTTTAAGAAATCCAAACCACCTACTTTCACTGGAGAAATTAAGAAGGGGGAAGAAGCAAAAGTTTGGCTGCTTGGCTCGAAGAAGTACTTCAGAGTCCATGACTACTTTGAAAATTCAAAGGTTCAAATAACCATTTTTATCCTGAATGGAAAGGCCTCCATTTGGTGGGAAGACCTTAGGAATGTAAAAGGAATCCATGAGAAGGACTTGTCATGGAGACAATTTGAGAAATACTTCAAGAAGAAGTATCTGTCAGAGAAATACTTTGATGACCAAGGAGTTCTATGAACTCAAGTTGGGACAACTCACAATAGAGGAATATATCAATAAATTCCTTGAGCCGATAAGGTATGTTCCCTACATCAAATATGAAAAGGTAAATATGCAACAATTTATTAGTGGATTGCCTTAGTCCTTCGAGGACAAAATTTAATTTGATGAGCCAAAGACCTTAGAAGACACTATCTGGAAGGCAAGGTATTGCAGTGAGCAGTTCAAGAATAAGATAGAACCTCACGAGGACTAGAAGAAGAAAATTACTTCAGGATTCAAGAAGAAGGGGTTTAAACCATCAAGATTTAAGAGCTATGGGAAAGGTTCTAAGATGAGCCTTCCTACTAAAAGTGTATACCAACAAAATTTCCTGTCTCAGAGTAAAAATAAACTCTTTGGAGAAGCCTTAGGTAATACTGATAACATAATGAGAGAACCATTGAAATGTTGGGGTTGTGGAGAGGAACATCTGCTGAGAGACTACCCATATAGGAAACATAACAATAGGAGGGTCTACAACATCCAAGAGGATACCGCAGTCAATGATGTGGCTAGGATGATACCACAAATTTATGCATCCTTGGATAATAGACAAGTCGACCACCAAGCTTTTGTGGTGGAGATGGAAGGTATGATTGCCAACCATATAGTTTCCATTTTAATTGACCCTGGTTCTAATTTGAGTTATGTTTCCCCTCAAACTGTTGAGAAATGTAAACTAGAACAAGTTAAACATGTTAAATAATGGCTAGTACAACTAGCCACTGAAACCAAAAGAAAAATAACAAAGGTCATACTAGCATGCCAATTCGTTATGAGTGGATTACCAACCCAAGCAACCCTAAACATACTCCCTTTAGGATCTTATGACCTGTTGATTGTCATGGATTGTTTTTCTACCCATAAAACCAAGTTGGACTGTTACAACAAAACTTTGGAGTGTGAAAATGAAGAAGGGAGAAAGGTAACCCTACACGGGATTAAAAATACTGTCTCGGCGAGACAAATATCAACCCTTCAAGTGAAAAAGTATTGCATAAAAAGATGTCCTTTGTATGCAATACAAGTGTTGGACTCTGTTGAGGACAACAAACCAAGCCTAGAGGATCACCCCATATTAAGAGATTATAAATATGTATTCCCAGAAGAGGTACCAGGTCTACCTCCAAGAAGAGATATTGAATTTTTAATATAACTTGCACCAAGAGTGGTATCAATATCTAGAACACCCTATAGAATGAGTACACTAGAGCTGGTTGAACTCTAACTACAACTAAAGGAAATGATGGAAAAAGGATACATTCGGCCTAGTATGTCTCCTTGAAGAGCACCAACCTTGTTTTTGAAAAATAAGGATGGAACACTTAGGTTGTGCATAGACTATAGGAAACTGAATAATATGACCATAAAGAATAAGTATCCCTTGCCAAGGATCGATGACTTGTTTGACCAATTAAGGGGTGCTACAATTTTCTCCAAGATTGACTTGAGGTCTGGATACCATCAAGTCTGAATTAAGGATGAAGACATCCACAAGAAAAACTTTAAGACAAGGTATGGTCACTATGAAATTGTGGTGGTGCCATTTGGGATAAACAATACACCAGTAACTTTTATGTGCTTAATGAATAATGTACTGTAAATTCTTAGACAAATTTGTAATGGTTTTCATTGATGATATTCTAATCTATTCTAATAATAGGGAAGAGCATGAAGAACATCTTAAGTTAGTGTTTCAAGTACTCAACTCTATGCTAAGTTTAGTAAGTGTGACTTTTTCCGGAAACAAGTCCATTACTTAGGCCATGTTATTTCTGAAGAAGGGGTGGCAGTTGATCTTGACAAGAACAAAGCCATTATGGATTGGCCTACCCTAAAGGATGTATTTTATATCAGATCCTTTATGGGCCTAGCATGATACTATAGGAGGTTCATAAAAGGATTTTCCAAGATTGGTTTCCCAATCACTTCCCTTCACAAAAAAGGAGTTAAATTCCTTTGGACATCAGAATGTGAGGAGAGATTCCAAGAGATGAAATTGCTTCTAACTAATGAACCTGTGCTGAAGATTGCAGTTCCAAACAAAGACTTCCTTGTGTGTACAAATTCCTGCAAGGAAGGACTCGGAGGAGTCCTTATGAAAGAAGAACATATAATTTTCTATGAATCCAGAAAATTGAATGAGTATGAAATCAATTATGTGAACCATGATATAGAATTGGCTGCCATAGTGCATGCGTTAAAACTATGGAGGCATTACCTCATGGGTAGAAGATTTGTGCTGATGACAGATCATTGTGGGTTGAGGTACCTGTTTGATCAACCAAAACTTAATGCTAGACAAGCTAGATGGATGGCTCTCCTTAGTGAGTTTGATTTTGAAATCAAACATATCAAAGGAAAACAAAATAGGGTGTCTGATTCCCTTAGCAGAAGCTTGAAAGTGATTCACCTAGAGGTTGTAAGCACCAGTGAAATGAATGACAGGGAGAGATTCAAAAGTGCACAAGAAATAGATCCATTTTTCAAAACTCTAAAATCGTACTTAGAGCAAGAGCCCACATGGATGAAGTACGAAGGTTATCAATTGCTGAATGATGGCTTGCTAACTTACAAAGGTAGTTTGTATATTACAAACTGTGATGACTTGAAGAGGTTCATGATGGATGAAATACACAAAATACCATATACTAGTCATCCTGGTTAATAGAAGATGATCACAACCACTAGGAAACTGTTTTATTGGCCGAGACTAAAGAAGGACATAGTTGATTAAATAGATAAGTGTCTAGAATGTCAACATGTTGAGGAAGAACACCAACATCTAGAAGGTATATTGCAGCCCCTGCTAATCCCATAATGGAAATGGAAAATCATCTCCATGGATCTCATCACATGATTACCAAAATCAGACAAACAAAATGACACCATCATGGTAGTGGTGGAAAAATTGAGCAAGGCTACTCACTTCATTCCTGTCAAGTTAACTTGCAAGGCAATATATATTTCCATCATTTTCATGAAATAAATATTTAGGCTATATAGCATGCCTAAGGAGATCATATCTGATAGAAATATGAAATTTACTTCAAGCTTTTGGAAATCTTTATTTGCTGGTTTCGAAACTAAATTTCTATTTAGCACAACCTATCACCCTCAAACTGATGGACAGACAGAGAGGGTAAACTAAATGTTAGAGGATATGTTAAGGATTCATATAATGCATCAACCTAAGAAGTGGGAAGACTACCTACCATTGGTAGAGTTTTCCTAAAACAATGGCTATCAAGAATCATTGAAGATGAACCCTTTTGAGGCCCTCTATGGTATACAATGCAAGATTCCAATCAACTAGGATAACCTAGTGGATAAAATTACAATCGGGATAGACATGCTGAAATAAATGGAACAACAAGTAATTTAGATAAAGCATAATATGAAAATAGCTCAAGATAGATAGAAAATCTATGCAGAGCGAAAGAGGACTCCTCGAGATTTCAAAATAGAGGATCATGTGTATCTCATAGTTAGACCCAGGAAAAGATCCTTGAGAATGGGAGCTTGTGCCAAGTTGGCACCTCAGTATTGTGGAACCTTTGAGATTTTGGATAGAGTGATACCTATAGCCTATAGGATAGAAATTCCTCCCACAGTGAAGGCACTTAATGTTTTCCATGTTTCATTATTAAATAAATATGTACATGATTCTAATCATATTATTTACTGGTCTGTGATTCAGGTGGAACCAGAGGGAAAATTCCTGCTAGAACCTCAATGCATAATAGATAGAAAGTAAACCCCACTCAGGAATAGAAAAATTGCACATGTCAAGGTGCAGTGGAAACACTTTGGCCCAGATGAGGCTACATGGCAGATGGAGTATGCAATGAAACATGCATATCCATTTTTATTTACTTTTGTACATACATAGCACATCGACAGACAGAACATCAGACGATGTTCCTTTAATGGGGAGGGGATTGTCATACCCTTGTTTCCCCCAGTTTGTAAATATAACTATAATTGGACAAGCGAATATGGAAGACTATGCAATACCCCAAGGTCGAGCCCTTGCTGAATTATAATTATGTTTATAAGTTGGTGATCCAAGTGATTATAAGCTAGGAGGCTTATGTGATGATTAGGCCAAAGAGCCTAGATGCCAAGGACAATAAGCCTATTTTTGTATATGTAAATACTCATATTATTAATATAAATACATCGCTATGTGTAGAACAACCACAAAGAAAGAGTTATGGGGGACTAAGCTCTACTAGGTAGGGAAAGGGAAGGGGCTAAGAGGATAGGAAAAAAGGCTAAGCTAGAGGGCTTATCTCTAAGGGAATACAATTATATTATTATTTCCTAAAGAATAAGGTTTGGGAAATAACTGAAGTTATCCTAAGTTCCTGTGGGAAGGGGAACACATGATAAGTAGAGCTCATGCAGCTTCATGAAGACAAGTGTCTGATTTGGGACATGCAATTTTATGTGGGAAATCAGTTCGTTGTGGGGGTTCGCTTTGCCATTCTTGACATGCTTCCCATGCACTCACAGACTCACGCACTAAGCCATCCTCTCCATCGTTGACCTCTGCAACAATATTGCAAGCTCTGAAAACGTGCAAGCCCCATGAAGCTAACCCATACTTTTCCTGTGAATCATAGCATGACTGCATAATGACTGAGCTATATCGCACCCTAGCCATTTTGCTGTTGCTGCCCACGCTTTTCTCTGGACTAATGAGGCTTGCTGTCATTACCGGATCCCATACCCAATTTTGTTGTTGTTATTACCCTGACTGGATTGGCCTGGGAACTGGATTGAAGAAGCAGTTTGTCAAGCCTGTGAGCAACTCTCTCCAGGTGAGAGAGGTTTCTGGGGAAGTGATTTTTCCAGAGGGAGCCTCATGACAATTGTAGTGCTCTGATACTTCTTGTGTGGCTTGTTGCTGAAGCCCTAGAAGGGTAGTGGGGTAGCCAAAGAACTATCAAGCAGAGAAGGGGCACACTCTCTGGGGTGGGACATACATGTGGGGAATGAGGGACTATAAGTTGTGGATGTGAGTATACTCCTGGGGACAAAATCCTTCCTAGATACCTTGTAACCTCAACCTAGACTAGGATTCCCTTTACTCTGGGTGGAGTTTAGTCCCAGCTTAGAGGTGACTCACCCCTAATATCTTGGAGAAACATGGTATAAGGTTGGGAGGTTCGTGGAAGGTCTACACGTAGTTGGGGGAAATCAATTAAAAGATAAGTATCAATTGTATTAATGTCACATGATTTGTTTAAGTACATGTCTGTTATTTATAAGAATTGCATTTGTTTGCTGCATGTATGTTTTATTGTTAATCCCGCATGAATATGTGTTGTAGCAGAATGTTTATGTCTATTTAAATTTGCATTATATATATGCCGTAGAAATGAAGAATCTTTTCAATCTTTTCAAGTGACGTGCCCTAGCAGGTGGCTAGGGGTGTGTTACAATGTGGTATATGAGTTTGAACAGAGCATAGATGATTTTAGGGGCTAAATTTCGCTCATGGGCTAATTTTCTATGGTTTTTCCAAAAACAAGATTCTCTATTTTAAAAATGATTCACCCAAATTCTATAGGATAAAATTATTTTACCTTACAAATCGCCAAAATTTTATAAAAACTATATAAAATCCTTAGAATTTTGAATATTTTTACAAAAATATCGCCAAACATTTATAGTTGGCATATGAAGGATTAGTAATATCCGCCAAGGTTTCTATATTTTAAAATAAATTTCCATCCTTAAAATCATCCCTGGAACAGAGTAGAATTGTAGTAGCATGGCTTGACTTGGATGGATGGGAATGCTACAAATTGGTATCAGAGTTCATGGTTTCAACAATGAACCTGGATGGGCTGTGTATGAGTAAATTGAAGTTACAGAGTGCCAAAAGGGAATTGAGAGAACACTTGGACGATATTTGAAAGATCAGTAGGTGTGACAGATAGGGAAACCACAACAGCTGTGGTATTGGGCCAAAAAGTTCAAATTTGAGTCATAAGATCTGTTCGGTAGAAGGAAAACCCTTCAAAACCCTCAGATCTGGAAAAAGGAGCATGGTGGTTAAGAACCAAAGTCCTCCAAATTTTGCCACTCTCGATGTTTGAAGTTATTTGTCGTAAAAGAGGAAAAATCCCTGGAGCTCCGAACTTCCAGAGTGGATCTACTTCGTAGATCACTGGGATAAGTGCTCGACTGCTGGATTTGGAAAAAGATAGATCGAAGTTGTTAGATCAAACAAAGATAAGGAGGTGAGGTGTAATGGTGAAGATCATATTCCAGTCGTTAGATCTGTGTGCGAGCGAATGTGAGTTGCATATCTCAGAACAATTTGGAGCTTCGAGACTCCAGGAGAAGTGAGTGCTCAAGCTTCTAGGAGGGAAATCTCCCAAAGTCTCGAACTTCGAAGTTAATATGGACCATTCGTGTTTGAGGACACATGTACACAGATAAACTTATTCAGGAATTCGACGTTCATGGGATTTTTGGTGTAGTGTGGAGAAGTCTCCCGAAGTCCCAAAGTCGTGAACCACTGGAGTGATGTGGCCTGCTGACATCACCTAGGGTGACATGGACACACTTGATGCTTGCCACATGTCACCGTGTTCCATTTTTCTCAAAGACCATTCATTCCAGTTAGTATATGACATGTGTCACCCGTTAGATATGGCCACATGTCCGTTCCTTATGTTCTGCCATGTAGCACCCCTTAGTGCTTAGTTACTGATGAAGACTCCCAAAGTTCGCTAATTCGATGTTCGGAAGGAATGAAGTGTGATGGAGGTGAAACCCCCAAAGCTCTAAAGAGTGGAGTAAATCCTCACCATTGATTCAAGGCATAAGCAGTTGGGGTCGAGGACTCCCGAAGGCCGTATTCCATATCAACCATTGATTACAGTGGACATGTGGCGCCAGATCCTAAGGTATGGAGACTTGGTACTCCAGAGGAATTGAGTTTCATGTTTCTTTGATTTGAGAACTCCCGAATATCGGAGTTAATATCAACCGTTGATCAGGAGATGATACGTGGAGGAAGGAGAGGATCTCTGGTAATTCGACACTCTGGGAGATCTGTAGAGAGGTGATTTAGAAATCCTCAAATCCTGGAGTTGCGAAGAAAATTCTATCCATTGATTGGGAGAGAATACGTGGCAACAGATCCTATAGTTTGGAGACTTGGCACTCTAGAAGGATTGAGAGTGTGGATAGTCTGGAACTCCTGAAGCCCGGAGTCCCAGAGTTGATCGCGGCTATTGGTTAATGAGAAGGTGTGGTCCATTGATTGTTGTTTGTGAGTTCACTGGTCCGACATTCTGACGGATCTATGGAGCAGCGCTTTGAAAACTCCTGAATCCTAGAGTCCCGTAATGGATCTTAGTCATTGGATGCTAGGAAGTCGTGGACAGTCGATCCACCTATATTCATGGGTTTTCCAATTTGACGCTTTGGGGGATAGGAAGTTTGTAATTGAGTGAACCTTCAAAGTTTCGGAGCCCTGAAGTCCTGAAGCTTTGGATAAGAGCCTATTAGCCTATCGCTTGGTCAAAACCCGTGGTCACATGATGTTGGGGACCAAAGAAAAATGGATAGTGCCCAGAAATTGTTTTCAAAACAAAAGGGGGCTTACAGAAGGAGTCTGTGGGGTCCCAAATTGTATAGACCTGTATGTAAAGATGTAAAGAAGGCATGTGTACCTTACAAGAGGATCCAACATGATTTCAAGAACAAAATTTAGCTCCAGAAGAATATCACCTGTGCAAATATTAGCTTCACAAGAAATACAATTTTCAGATAGCGATAACTCTCTACCTAGGACTCATATTTGAGCATGAAAGTAGGTGTTAGAAAGGTATTGAACAATAGAATATAAATTTTCACCCACAATTTGGATCTGAACAATCAAATTCTCAGGAAATAAACAGAAATAGGTCTGATATATATTATTGAACCATAATGGTTCAAGTTTTCATGAAATTGTTGAGACAATTAGTCTGACAAAGTTCTGTTGGCTGCACATTTTTGCAGAGTTAACAACTGTCAAGTAGAGAATAATCATCATAGAGTGAAAA
>JASDQU010713806.1:15825-27177 GCA_032191745.1 Picea mariana | reverse complement strand
TTTTTACATAAACATTTATATAAAAACTTTAAACTCACCACACACCACACATAATAATATATATAACATACACAAATCACATCACACTATATGTAACACTACAAAAAATCTACCAAACCAACTCAAACACTTGCCGAACATAAAGTCCACCCATTGCAGCAGGAATCAGAGTTTCGACGGAGAGAAAATCGAACCCTGTTGTCAACGCCAAAGAAGATCTGGATATCTTTTCTTCCACGCAGTTGTCACTGATCAACGAATGCACAGGTGTCTAACCTCTCACAGTTTGATCAGCAAATATCTGGGCAGCGATACCCTCGTCAGTTCTCCTACGCAGTGGTCCTTTATTCACAAGGACAGTCTCCTGCAACAATCTCACAAAACACACAGAAAATTTAGAAATTCAAACCCTCCAACCTAATCTACTCCTACAACAGAATCAACTTATCACTCTTCTCTCATCTTCCAGCCCCTCTCGTGAGAGAGTCAGGGTGGTCCTTGCTCTGATACCAACTTAGAAATCGAGAGGGAAGCCATTGCACAAGATTAACACACAATAATAGAATGTATTGCTTAATAGACAAATGGAGGTTACATATATAGCATGCAGATCACTGACTCCTAGCAATCTAGATCCTAAAAAAGTGGTTCTGATTAGCTAAAAATAGTAAACCTAGAAACTCACAGTTACAACAGTCATACTTGAAACTCACAGTCACAACAGTCATAGTTAACCTAGAAACTCACAGTTACAACAATTGTAAGCATTATCTCTAACACCTCCTCCATTACACGCCGCATTTTGGCGCTCCGTTATCATCTTACTTAAGAACTCATTGAACTTGTTGTGCATCATTTTCATCTTAGTCTGTATGCCCTCTAGATCCATCCAATCTAAAGACAGCAAAAAGTCACCAATAATGAACTTCCCGGCCAAATCAAAACTATCCACTATCATTTCCACGAACTCGCTCGCCTTCGACCCCTGGGAATTTAACACACGCTTGCTCAACATAATCTGCCCCAGAACATTGGCAGTGCAGACGTTGAGCAGTTCCCCGAGGTGCATGGGCACGGCCTTCCCTTGTAGCTCATGTTCGAGAATCGACTTCACCAGCATCCCGACCTCTACTTCCTATACAGGCTGCAGATAGTTCAGGGCCTTGCCAATGAAGATATGAATGTTACATACCTTGCGCATCATTCTCCAGTGGAGCCGTAGGGAGTCGAGAAGAGGCCGTTGGAGTCATGGCCAATGTATTTGGTGGTTGAGGTCGTTGGCTGGTTGCAGAAGTTGAGGTCGCTCATCTTCAAGCACGCCTCGGCTATCTTTGGTAATCCATAAGAAAACCTATGTGTGGGACCTCCTCGCCGCAAGGAATCTCAAAATAAAAGGTAGCAGCATTGTATATAGTCTATGATATAACACCAGTATATGGGTACCATGAAATGGAGGCAAGACACACCGAACTATGAAAATATTCCAACAGTAGCTAAGCCATACTGGTGAGGCAAGGAAGCAAGCCAGGACAGGATAAGCTAAAAGGAAAGAAGCTACCACTAGTGGGTATGCATCGACGGCACAGATTATGGGACCGATAGTATGCACAAGGCTAGGACTCTAGTATTCTCTTTACCGTTGACCTTGAACTAGTTTTCCTTTGACCAAACATATTTTATGTGTTTTTCAAAGTTGTACACAGTATAAGTAAAATAATACATTTTTTCATTATTTTAATTATTGTTATTAGTACCTGCTTGTATTCATTCAGATTGTTATTAGTCCCTGCTTGTATTCATTCAGATTGTTATTAGTCCCTGCTTGTATTCATTCAGAAAATATGTACATGGCCAATTCAAACTTCATCAACTCTAAATTGATATTGTTTTAAATTTGATGCATATATAATGGTTTAGTTTCTTTCCTGTAATGATGAAATATACACAATGATCCACTTTTCTTCCCTTCCCCTCTTTTGTCTTCTTCTACAGGCACTATTTTAGTTACTTACAAAAGCTTTAATGAAATGACATCCTTAGCAGTAATATTTTCTCATTTCAATATCAGTAGTTGGTGTTATTTGTACACTCTAAATGGATTGTCACTGTTGTCGTGTAAACGAATTGACATCATGTAAACTCTGCAAACAATGACAATCTAGTATCTATGCATATCATCATTCTGTGTTCTGAACTTACATTGGAAAGTTTGGACTTTTTACATATTTCAATCTTTATATTGAACAAGATGTTGGTTTATAATATTGTTTGTTTTCCATTATCTCTTCTATATACTCAAATACTAACTATTGTTTTGCTTCTTTGTCATATGCTATAGCATGTACAGAGTATTGAAGTTGGGGAAAACAAGGTTGAAGAAGACACAACAAACTGGGTGTGCACTCACGAACTTATATTGATATTTTCTGTTATTTGTATAATATCTTCACATAACTAGGAAACATCTTGAAAATCACAATTTAAAAGATGGAAGAAGTAATAGATGTTGAGTGATATCAGATAGATGCAGTCTTCACTGTACATGACAATATCGACCAAGTACTGTGTAACAATGACCTTTTCAAATTAGATGCATTTTCATATACTACGGGAGATTGCCTCTTTGATGCATCTCAAGTCCTATTTCACTTCCGATATTCCTCGACTAAGCTACGCAATGGACTAATAAATCATTTCTTGGAAATTCTATACAATGGAAACCTTGAGGCATTAGAGTCATATCAATACGAATTGGCATATGATTTTCTTTATCAGTTGCATGGGATTCATGATATCAGTATGTATATTTCAAAGATGTGGTTATTTTCATCTGCAACCCTACCTCCACATGAGAGAGGAATTTGGGGAGATACATTTTGTATACGGTGGCTATCTAAGTGGCTAAATATATCAATTGGAATTTGGTCATTAACAAGAAAGACAAGATATCTACTATTCAACAAAACTGCATCTAGAGATCCATATTGCATCTTGTTCCATGATGCCAATCCTCTCAGTGGTCATTACGAACCGTTGCTCTATAAAACATTATCTATATGCAGTCTTGGAGGATCTAATATTTACTTGTCCCTCACTTGCGAAGACCTTCAATCACATTGCAACCGAATTATGCATAATATGCACTCTCATGGATTAGACATAGAAACAACTATTACATCGAATTGTGGAGATAGTTTGTTCAATGCAATTTTCCAATTGGTCTCAACGGAGTTTTACGTCCACTCGTTGTGACTTTACATTGTGCAATCTTTCTGCAATGCAATTATAAGTGGCAGTCAACATGCACTTGCATGCTAGCATCAACACCTTCCAAATGATCTCATACAAAGTATGCCAACACTTGGAAGTTGGAAACAATATCTTATAAACATGGCAATGCCATATGAAAAAGGAAATATAGAAGGTGGGGAATTTTGTTTACAGTGAAAATATAGCATATTCAGAGTAAATATCCAGGTCTAGTTAACCCTTGCATATGGTTCTATCCATTTCCACTCTATTGAGTCAAACTACGATAAAACATTTGTCATCTTATCATTCAAAACAGATACGCCATACATCCACTATCAACATTTGATAAGAAATAATTCCAGTTCAAGATTCATTGTTAATGTGAACCAAACCACATCGAGTCTACATAAGTGATGCATGTTATTTAGTCATGATGAAACTCATCCTAGATGTCATCAAGTCGTAGAGAGCTTAATCAAAAAGCATATACTAACTTATCACAACTTGAAAAAGTTCATACGTGCAAGACATGAATACATTAGTGCACCTCCTTCTAAATGTCTAAAGTGCATGCCCGATCATCATGAGGTGATAGACAGCCCAAGCCAGAAATGCAAACTCACATATTACAACCTGAAAAAGATTGTGCATGCACAACACGAATGCATTCACAAAATTCCTACTGAACACAAACATCAAATGGTCGGTGACAAATACCATCATGATTTGAATCATCAACATGTTGAGGAAGTTGCGCTCTTATCACATGTCGGTTCCATCTTTGAACTGGCATGTCCACAAGTGAGACCAGTTTTAAGTGAAAACCATAAGCTAACTTACCACATGTTGAAAAAACACATACGTGAAAGAAATAAGTGAACTACATATCCCAAAGTGGTCATGATATTGATCAAGGGGGGGAAATCACATATTGTAGATTGAAGAAAACACTGCACAATGCTAGCACTGAAAACCAACAAATAACTGCTATGCATTCTCGTTTAGTAAAAAGAGATGCAAAGCAAATATATATGAAGCAAATTGAAGACACCCCTTGCATTTCATGTGCAATTTGTGAGGAATTGAATTTCACAAAGAACATTAATTGTTTCACCCCTGACTTGCAAAAAGAATACGTCAGCTTGACACTAAATGAAAGAACATTCTCCACTAGAAAAATATGTCTCCCATGCAAGAGGTCACTTCAAAATGGAAAATTGCCATAGTTTGCAACACCTGACCAAATAATATGTAACACGTCGCTACTAGATGTAAGTACACTTACGTAACTTGAGGAGAGGCTTGTGTCTCTACGAATTGCATTTGCACAGATCAAACCCTAGGGCTATAAACGATCCCAAATGGGCTTAACAGGATCAATTATTAACGTGCTTGTCTGAATAGATGTTATGCAAAAAGCGTTGCCACAATTCATGAATGAAACAATGACAATTGTTGTAGCACTCAAAATACATCTGCAATAAAAGAATGCATACCAAACAGGTAGAGTGTGTGTGCACATTGTCATGAAAGCATTAAAAGAATTATGTTCCAGAACATTATACAAGGTGCAAAACATCTTTATAAATGAGGACTAGAACCATGTTCTTGAACAAGGCAATGAGAACTCTGCACAAACTTTTGCCACTACTAGTGAAATTGATACGGACGATGAATTGGAGAATGAAATACCTACTGAAACATTGATACATGGATTCACTGAGTCGCAATGCATTCATGACTTGCAAGACAAGATCGTTGAAATCGCACATGTTGAAGGACAACGTCCACTTGGGATTTTCAAGGACAAATTCGCAGAGGAAATGAACTTCCCAACACTTTTCTATGGAGACTCGTGTGGCAATGACATCAAGGAATGATTCAGCTACCAAAAAATAGTACGATGGGAATTGCTACATTCAAGCAGTGACTTCTCCTGTCACACAACAAATTTGTTTTTCAAAACAACGCGCAGTATGGACCCACTATGGTTCGGGTTTTGCAACTTCGTGAAACTCCAGCACGCTCATCCATGAACCTCCAGACTCCCGAACCCCGAATTCCTTAATATGTTGCCACGTACTCCTTTCACGATCAATGGATGGGATCCGTTCATGACTTCGGACTTCTCGACTTTACTTATGTCAAACCTTCCAACACTCTGAACTCTAAAGTGTCTAAACACCTTATAGCTATTCTCCACGTAACGCTCCCAGATCGGACGGTCTGGAATCGTTAACCTCCCTCCGAAACAAATCTTGTCCACTGATCTCAGTGAAGACTCCAGGAACTTCTCTTCTTACAGAATTTGTGTCACTCTCCCTCCTGAGCTTTACTTCCCTAGTTTCCTCTGGTTCCTCTAAACACCTCCTTCGACACTTAGTCAAAATTTTGATATGTGCCCACCTTGCAACAAATTTTCCTCCACAACTACACTTCTACTTGTGGATGACCTTGCAATCCTTGCAATTATTCTCCAACCGCCTCTATCTCTCGTGACTGGAATCACGCTATCCCTCCTGATATTTCGAGTTTGAAAACTCTGTCATGCACTCCTTGTGGACGTCGATGCACTCCTTGCACACATATAAGTTCTTGTTATCTCTTCAGATCTTCGAGTTGAAACAGACTCGGTCACGCACTCCTTGCGGATGTTATGCACTCGCTTAATGAAGAGAAACAATGGAAACTTAGTTACTCCTCACAGTGACTCATACATTCAACAATTCAAATGTGGTCATGGATACAAGAACAGAAGAAAAGAACAAAGAATTTAAAATAAATAGAAATCCTATCACTCATTTAGACAGACGCATAACAACACACATTTGGAACAATATTCCTCTGTTATAGTCATTCAACTGAAACTTGCATACAATCATACAGTAATTCTCTGTATCTCCTAGCTCTTGGTTTATAATGGAAATCTATATATTAGATTTAGCAACCTTCAACAACAAATACTAGGCAATATTGCAAATCTTTATACAAAAGGACTCTCTTGAGTTCTTCCCTCCAACTACTCTACGCTATCCTATCGGAACTAAATGCTATCAACTACTTATTATTTATTACAATAAATATTGAGCCAGACAGATAAGAGCGCAAGATCCAGATCTGTACTGCGATTCACCTCATTAAAACAAAATACATTCCCCCATCGATCTTATGCGATGGCTCAGCCTCCGATCATTAAATATGTTCATTACCCAAAAATATTTGTTAGATATTACATTAACACATTGATCCTTGAAATTCAAAAATGTTTCAAAATATGCACTAGTGCACCCAGTTGTCTTTTGCTTATGCTTTGTTGGTGATGCTCCTACATCATACTCCCTTGGCTAAAAAATTCATGGACTCCTGTCCATGAGCTCCCGCACCGATATTCTATGCTTCTGGATATCCACTCCACCAACCCAACTGGCATCTTCTATTGGTCTTCCTTTCCACTTCACCAAGTATTCAAAATATGTTTTCCTCCTGGTCTTCTTACCAATTTGTTGATCTATGATCTTTTCCATCTGCAGATTCTCTGTCACAGGCATTTGCTTCCTCCACTGGATCTCTCTTCGATCTTCTGACCCTCCAGCTCTATATTCCCTATACAGATACAGGTATGAAACGTTGAATATGGGCGATATACCCACATCTTCTGGCAGCTCTAACTCATAAGCATTCTCACCAAACCTCCTCAGGATTTTACACGGCCCTATCTTTTTCAGCTTTAGCTTATTGTATGTTCCTCTCAGGAACCTCTCTTTCCTCAGATGTGCTAGAACTTGTTCTCCAACTTCAAATTCAATATTCCTCCTATGTTGATCAACTCTGTGTTTGTATTCATCGCTGCTCTTCTTCAGCTGCTCTTTAATCTAGTTGTGAATTTCTTGTATCTCTGCAGCGAAATCTTCGGCTCTGGCGCTCCTAAAATCGTTGTGCTTCAAATCTCTCAATTCTGACACTCCCCTCGGATTCATTCCATAAATGATTTTAAATGGACTTTTCCCAATGTTTCTGTTCACTGAGTCATTATATGCAAACTCGGCTTGTGCTAGAATCTGATCCCACTGATTATGGTGTTCAGTGACCAAACTCCTCAGCAAATCTCCTAAGCTTCTATTCACCACTTTAGTATGTCCATCCGTCTGCGGATGATATGTAGAACTAAAAGATAGCTTTGTCCCCAAATTTTTCCACAACATCCTCCAGAAATGACTAACAAATTTGGTGTCCCTGTCTGAAACTATGCTCCTGGGCAATCCATGGAGTCTCACAACCTCTTTGAAAAACAAATTTGCAACATGCATCGCATCACTGGTCTTCTGGCATGGGATAAAGTGTGCCATCTTTGAAAATCTATCCACGACCACAAATATGGAATCACTTCCTCTTTGTGTCCTTGGCAATCCCAACACGAAATCCATGCTTATTGCATCCCAGGGCCTCTCTGGAATAGGCAATGACTAATACAACCCAATGTTTTGTTTCTTCCCCTTGGCATACTGACAAATCTTACAATTGTTCAAAAATATCTTCACCTCCACTCTCATACCTGGCCAATAATATGAACCATTTAATTGGGTGAATGTTTTGTCATGGTCGAAATGTCCGGCTAGACCCCCATTATGCTTTTACTTCAACAAATTCTCCCTCATCAAGCATCTCGGTATGCACAATTGGCATCTTTTGAACAGCAACCCATCCTGAATCAGATATTCGGCCCACTGGCTTATGTCTTTGAGTACAGGATTCGCACACGCTTCATATGACTCTACAAAGTATGGATCACTCTGGTACATTTCCTTAAGGTAATCAAACCCCAAGGTCTTGACCTGAAATTCCTGCAGAATCAAAATTCTCCTACTCAATGCATTAGCAACCTTGTTAGCATTACCAGAAATATGTTTAATGACAAAAGTGAAATTTTTCATAAACTCTATCCACTTGGCATGTCTCTAGTTTAACTTTTCATGTCTAGTTATGAATTGCAAAGCTTGATTGTCACTATGCAAAACAAACTCCTTTGGTACAAGATAATGCCTCCATTTATTCAAGGCTTGGATTATGGCATAGAAATCTTTGTCATGTGTGGAGTACTTCTTTTTAGCTTCATTCAACTTCTCGTTGAAATATGCAATAGGTCTGTTGTCTTGACTTAAGACCACTCCAATTGCAACTCCACTCGCATCACATCTCACCTGAAATGTCTTCTCGAAATCCGGTAAAACCAGAATCGGTTGTTCAGTTATTTTTTCCTTCAATATCTTGAAGCTCTTCTCAACCTCCTCTGTCCATTTGAAAGACTTGTGCCTTTTCTTCACTATATCCATCATTTGAGCACTAATCCCGCTAAAATTTCTGATGAAATTCCAATAGAAACTTGCTAACCCATGGAAGCTCCTTACCTGAAAGATATTCTTTGGTGACATCCATTCTCTAATCGCTCTCACCTTTTCAAGATCCATCTTGAATTCATTCTAATAAATCACAAAACCCAAATATATGAGATATGTCTTCATGAAAGAGGACTTTTTCATATTAATCAACAGCTTTTCTTTTTGCAACCTCCTCATCACCAATGTTAAATGTCTCAAGTGTTCCTCTTTAGTCTTGCTAAATACCAGTATATCATCCAGATATACAATCCTGAATTTACCAATGAAATCCTTCAACACTTCATTCATCGGCCTCATAAATTACTCGAGGCGTTCGTTGATCCAAATGGCATAACAAGTCATTCATATAACCCCTCATTTGTCTTGAATGTTTTTTTCCACTCATCACCTTCCCTCATCCTTATCTATTGATATCCACTTTTCAAATCTATCTTTGAAAAATAGTTAGCCCCACTCGGGCAATCCATCAAATCATCCATCCTTGGTAATGGAAATCTGTATCTGATGGTGATCTTGTTTATGGCCCTCTAGTCCGTACACATTCTCCATCCCCCATCCTTCTTTGGACTTAATACAGTTGGAACAACACATGGACTCAATCTTTCTCTGAACAATCCCTTATCCAACAAATCCTGAACCTGTCTCTTCACCTCCTCATTTTCTTGAGGTGTCAACCTGTACTCTGCTTTATTTTGCAAGCTTGCTCCTCGTATCAAGTCAATGTGATGGTTGATACTTCTAATAGGTGGCAATGAGTTTGGCAACTCATCCACTACAATGTCAACAAAATTCTCTAGTAGTTCCTGAACTTCCTCGGGAAAATCTTCCATTGAAGTATTGGTAAGGATAACCCTCGGCTTCCTCACTACAGCAAATTGCATCTCCTGTTCCTTCTTTACTTCATTCAGGATTTCCTTCCCACTCATGAGAAGTATGCTCGTGTTAGCTTCATCCTTCACCTTCTTCTCTTCAATTGATAGCAACATGTGTGTCCTACCATTTGTATTTAAAGTGTAAGTATTCCTCCTCCCATCATGAATGAAATTATTTTCATAATCCCATGGTCTTCCCCAAAATACATGACATACATCCATGGGAATCACATCACACAGAATCTCATCTTTATATCCTCCTATTTTAAATTCAACAAGCCATTGTTTAATGACCGTTACCTGATGACCTTTTTGCAACCATGAGACCTTATACGGTGTTGGATGTGCAGTCATGTCCAGCTCTAGCTTCTCCACCATATTCGTGGATACTAAGTTTTCAGTACTCACACTTTCAATTATCACCTTGCAAACTCTATCCTTTGTTTTGCAAGCTGTTCTAAACAAATTTTTCCTCTACGTTGGCTTTTCAGTCTCTAGATCTTGCTTCAAAATAACCTTCTTCATCATCAGGGATCTTCCATCCTCTGCACCTTCTGCCTCAACATCTCGCTTCTAAAATGTGAGCTTCGCCTCCTTTCTTCCTCTCAAGACAATCCCAAGACATGTGTCATGTTTTTCCATAGGCATAACATCTTACTTCTCCTCCTCTGCCTCTTCCTCTTCCTCTGGGAAAAGAGTTTCTACCGCCACTCTGCCTTCCTCGGGAACTTCCTCCTCTCTCAGAGTAACTATGTGGTTTCTCTGCCTCGTCCTTGGTCTTATGTGCTTTCTCCTAGGAAACTCCTTTGCCTTTGTTTAAGCTTCGGCCTTTGTTTTGTTGACTCTACTTCCTGGCCAACTTCTCTTCTACTTTTAGTGCAATTTGATATACATCCTCTACTATCCCGACTGTCGCCATGTCGATTTCATCCTGGATATCATATCTCAGGCCATTGATGTATCTAGAAACTTTATCTTCATCTCTCTCTCTCTATGTCTAGCTCTAATGTTCAATTTGTAGAACTCTTCTATGTACTCCTTCATAGTCAATCCTCTTTGTCTCAGGTTCTGCATCCTCCTGAACAGACTTATCTGATAATCCTTGGGTATGAATTTCGCCTTTATCTTGGCTAACATTCGATCCCAACTCTTGATATTTTGTTTTCCTTTGCTCCTCCTATCAGCCTGCAGTTCATCCCACCATAGTGTTGCATGTCTTTTCAACCTAGTGATAGCATGTCTTACCTTTTTCTCCTCTTCGACATTCTCATAGTCGAAATAATTTTCCATTGCTCGTATCCAATCAAGCAATTCTTTTGTGTCTAAATTTCCTTCATACATAGGGATTTCAATCTTCGCTCTGGCTCCCAATTTGACAACCACTTTCAACAAGAATTCTTCTGTAGCATCCTCAGCTACAACTTCCTCAACTTCTACTTCTTCAATTTCTGCCTCACTGACGTCTCCAGCATCAGGCGCTCTCCTTTTTGTTGTCTCCATGGCATCCAGCCTCGCACGTAGTTCTCTCATCTCCCTTTCCATGTCTCTTTTGGCTACAGGTGACTTAGCATGTCTTCTAGGTGACATTGTGTTGACGCTTATGATACCCCTTGTCTATATCAGTTTACTTCTCTCCCTACAGAAGTCAATTATATACTCGCTATGATACCACTCCTGGCGCAAACCCCCCTTTACTCCAAAGGGTTACTCGACTTCCCAATCTTGGATCGTTCAAACACTGAGTCTGAGTGACTCCTTGTGTTCTTGTGGGCACCCGAAACCACTCTACCCACACTCACAGGTCCTTTTCTCAAATGACCACAGCTGTGACT